>JBBPBX010031826.1:0-25263 GCA_038048925.1 Garcialebias charrua | reverse complement strand
ACAACATCATCAGGTCAGGACTCTGCGGTCTACACTCATCTCCAGGCCAGCGGTCACTCTTTCAGGGATGAAGATGTTCACATCCTTGATAGAGAGGAACAATGGTTTGAGAGAGGAGTAAAGGAGGCCATCTTTGTGAAAAGAAACCGTCCATCATTAAACAGAGCTGGAGGCCTCCGGGTTCAACTACCCCCCTCTCATAATGCTGTTATTGCTATTTATCACTCAGCCCCTTGTGAATAGCAATCAACCATCAGGGTGCTAACGAGCCTTCGTTAGGCTGATGGTCCTCCTTGATTATGTGAGCAGCAGGTTTTGGCTGTCAGCAGCAAACTGGTTGATCTATTGTGAGAGGGTGCTATTTATAAGACTGGGCTGAATACAGCACCTCAGACTGAAAAAGTCTTTCAGATGAAAGACGAAACGTTTCTACAATTTTTTGTTTTGTTTTTTTGAATGTCCAGAGGATCAGACTTAATTTTTTATTTTTTTAGATTTTTCTGCCTGGATTATTGAGCGTGCATCAGGATAACCCAATGTTGTTAGTAGCAAAGAGTCATCCTCAACACAACACAACTTCTGACTTTAATGCTTCCAATCCTCATTTCTTTTATAAAACTGTTAACTCTGTTCATTAACTCTGTTCTTAATGCCCCACAATCAGTCAGCTCAGAGAACTCCACTGAAGAGTGTGAGAACTTCCTGAGCTTTTTTATTAACAAGGTTGAAAGCAGTAGAGCCCTTCTGTCTATGACTCCTCCATCTTTGTCACATGCTCTGCTGTTTTCAGTTTGAGCTTGTCACTTTGCCCTTTTTACAAGAGAAAACTGATTGTATGGTGTTGTGGGTTGCAATATTGAATTAAAGGAAAAACAAGCAGACGCATACTCAGCTTCAGTTCTCCATTTACTTTCACTTTCATTTTTCCCTCTCTTCACACTCTGTAGAGTTCAAAAAAATGTTCAATACAAAAACAACTGGACTTTATTTGTAACAGAAGACGTTTCACTCCTCATCTGAGGAGCTTTCTCAATACCGGTACTGGAGAGCAGGGGTCACCAGCCTTTTCGAAACTGAGGGCTACTACTAGACCTCACTCACCCAGCACACTCACTCTTTGCACCACTCCCCTCGGGACGGAGGTTGAGGAGCATCAAATGTAGAACCACTAGACTGAGGAACAGCTTCTACCCTGAGGCTGTCAGACTCATGAATAAATAAATAATAAGAATAAACACTGCAAAATGTCACATCATGCTGATGCTGATCTGTTTCTTGTTGCTGCGTTCATCTGTGACCATCTGCTCATGTTCGTGCTGCTGTTTATAATGATGTTTTTCTACTACATTAGGGCTTAGTGTATTACTAGCTGATGTCTCTCTTAGTTAATCCTAGATGTTATTATTGTTTTTCTCTTGCATTTGTTGTTGGATGTAACTGGGACCCTGTGTACATAATCTCGTTTTCAACACATGTACTACATGCGGTGCAAATGACAATAAATTCTCTCTGACTCTGACTCTGACTCTTTGTGGGTACGGAGTCATACAAAGGGCACCAGTTTGATAAATTCTTCGGAAATAACAAAGCGTAAATTGAAAAAATGTATAATAAACATATTTTTAAGAACATATTTTTAATATAGACATTTTAAAATATATATAAATACAAAAAAAGAATAACAACTGAATAAAATGAAATTTTAAATGCAGCTTAGTAGTGAGTTGTGCTAATTTAGAACAGGTCCGAGGGCACCCCAAATGGTCCTTGGGGGCATCCGGGTGCCCGCAGGCACGGTGTTGGTGACCCCTGCTGTAGAGCATATTTTAAGCGTACAGTCTTGGAGCGTGGTGTCCTTTTTATACAATAGCAAACACATTATTTTCTCGTATGTATACGGACTGTTGTAGTACATTCCCAATGCCACATGAGGGCACCTCCTTTATTTTATGTCATGACTCACCATAGAAGTCAGCAGTGTGTAGCTGGGAGCTGGACCGTGTGTACAGGTGAGCTGCCTTGCTCAACCTCAGTAATGAGTGGTGAAGGATATACGGACTATACTCTATATATAGTCATGTATGAATATTAGACTTAGCGCCTGTAATGTTTTCTGCCTCTTGGATTAAAGGATGTCAGTAGATTGTATATCGGGTTGCTACTTGTATTTATTCACACGTCCGCCATTCACTGTGCGGGTACAACCAACTAAGTTGTTCACGTTACGTTCATACGTCATCACGTATATCTACGTGACTGAATATTACATCTCCATCCATCCATCCATCTTCTTCCGCTTATCCGGGGTCGGGTCGCGGGGGTAGCAGCCTAAGTAGGGAGGCCCAGACTTCCCTCTCCCCAGCCACTTGGAGCAGCTCCTCCGGGGGAATCCCAAGGCGTTCCCAGGCCAGCCGAGAAACATAGTTTCTCCAGCGCGTCCTGGGTCTTCCTCTGGGTCTCCTCCCGGTGGGACATGCCCGGAACACCTCACCAGGGAGGCGTCCAGGAGGCATCCTAACCAGATGCCCGAGCCACCTCAACTGGCTCCTCTCGATGTGGAGAAGCAGCGGCTCTACTCCGAGTCCCTCCCGGATGACTGAGCTTCTCACCCTATCTCTAAGGGAGAGTCCAGCCACCCTGCGGAGAAAACTCATTTCAGCCGCTTGTATCCGAGATCTCGTTCTTTCGGTCACAACCCAAAGCTCATGACCATAGATGAGGGTGGGAACGTAGATCGATCGATAAATTGAGAGCTTTGCCTTTTGACTCAGCTCTCTCTTCACCACAATATTACATCTCCCTTTTTTTAAACAAAATAACATGTCCTCATATATAACGTCTAATACAGTACTCTGAACCTGGGAGTTATTTTACTACGAAACAATATTCAGCTAGAATCAACGGAAATGTCTGCACAATACATCTGTACTAAGATAACAAATCTCACAACAAGTTAACAGGCACATTAAGGATATGGTTCCCTGCAAGATAATGACACGAACAACTACAAAATCTGAACATTCAGTTACAAAGCATTACTTTGCCAATTACTCCAAGATATTATTATTATTTTAATTTTATTTTTTTACTTAATCTTAGAGATTTAAAATGTCTCTTGGTCTCACTATTCGACCTGATCGTGTCTGTGTCAGAGGTACAGGCTCTGAAATTTCCTCAATGTCCAGGCTGGTTTGTTGCGAAGTGTCTGGTGGTTCTGGTGTGTGACATTCGGGTGCGGTAACTTCAAATGTTTGAATCAGATGTCGTCTGTTTCGTCTGATAGTGTGACCATCTTCCGTTCTGATGTGGTAGGAGCGGTTGGTATCTGCTGGTCCAATGACAGTTGCTGGCTTCCATGTGATGTTTGGCAACTGGAAACAAACAGCAGTTCCTGATGACAGGGTTGGTAGCGGTTGAGCAGTTCTGTCGTAATATAACTTTTGCCGATTTTGACACAGTTGTCTCCGACGGCGAACATCACTCTGGCGAATCAATTCGGGTTGCAATTGCTTGCTGGTGGATGGTAGGATTGAGCGAAGTCTCCTACTCATTAATAGTTGTGCTGGTGACTTGAATCCATCAATCGGGGTGTTCCTGTACTCCAACAGGCTGAAGTAGGGGTCTGTTCCCTGCATGTGTGCTTTCTCCATGAGGGCTTTGACAGTTCTCAGAGTTCTTTCTTCCAGACCGTTGCTCTGCGGGTACATGGGGCTACTTGTGATGTGCTCGAAATCCCATGCTTTGGCAAAGTTCTTGAATTCCTGTGAACTGTAGCAGGGTCCATTGTCACTTATTACTGTTTGCGGAATCCCAAACCTGGCAAATGTGGCTTTTAGCTTTCTAATAACCACTGATGATGTGAGGTTGGGGATCTTCTCCACATCAAAATACCTGCTGTAGTAGTCCACGGTGACGATGT
This sequence comes from Garcialebias charrua, assembly GCA_038048925.1. Taxonomy (NCBI): domain Eukaryota; kingdom Metazoa; phylum Chordata; class Actinopteri; order Cyprinodontiformes; family Rivulidae; genus Garcialebias; species Garcialebias charrua. Next base: position 21,344 of record JBBPBX010031826.1, on the reverse strand, counting down.
AGTCATTGTTGTTCCATGTGAACAGGTCTGTTGCCAGAACTTGCCAAGGTTGGTCTGGTATTGGGTGAGATAACATTGGTTCCTTTGGGAGTGAGCTTCGGTGTTCTAGACAGGTGCTGCATGACCCAACTAGTGTCTCTATTTGTTTTCCCATTCCCGGCCAAAATAAAATATCTCTAGCTCTCTGCTTACATTTGTCCATCCCTAAATGTCCAGCGTGTATACGCAACAACATTTCAGTTATCAGCGTAAACGGGATGATGATCTTCTCTCCTTTCAGAAGGATACCGTTTGCCTCTGAGAGCTCACGCCTGATGTTCCAATATTCTGAGATGGCTTGGGGGCATTTCTTGACTGATTCCGGCCATCCTGACTGGATGAGCCGCTTTAAGAGCATGAGTTGCTCATCCTTTGCTGTGGCGTCTCTGATTTCTGCCATTTTACGATCACTCACAGGAGCATTGTCCATCACAGTGTGCACTTTTACTTCCGGCTCTTGGCGAAGCAGGTCGCTTCTCTATCTGCTCCTCTCCTGCCCTAAAGTTTTCCTCCTTCCTGCTTTTGCATTTTTGTCTCGTCTGCAACTCTTCAGCGCTCACTCGAAGCAATTTGGAAATGGATTTATTTGCGTGGGCTGTCTCCTCTATCGATAATTTTTTTTCCACGAAGCGCTCCGGACCAGGAGAACCGGCGTGCCCCCTCGACACGCATGCGGTTGGCTACATTATGGACTTGTGGGGAGAGTGGAAGTTAATGTCTCTGACCGTTCTTTCAGTCGAGGACGTGGAAGATCTGTGGATAATTGGAATTATGGTAGCAGGTGCTCTGCTTTTTGGCTTAGGCGGAGGGTTCTGCTACTGGAAGCTGAGGAAGACTACCGCGGCGATCAACGCGCTGGCGAAACTTCCTGCTCAACAAGATTCTTTGATCCGGGCTGTGACCTCAATGAACCAGCTGTTGTTCGAGCTGAATCGCACGATGGGAACAGTGGTGGACAGCCGCGGACCTGCAGTGCGGTTTTGGGACTCGTTTACAGCCGACCGGGCTACATCAGGGGGCAGACGGGGACCTGTAGCTCGGATTGAATGAAACCTCACATGATTCGGCGATTTGGACCCAGACGGCACCTGGACTCAAGGCTGCAGTCGGAGTACACTGTAGCCTGCCCTGAAAAATAAATAATGCAACTAATCTAATCGGGACACAAGCAACCTTGAAAAAAGGCTGACTACAAACCTCTCCTGGAGTCTGAAGCTGTTGGAAAACTGTCCCCCCCCCCCCAGAGGTCTCTGTGTGCATTCAGATGGAGCCGGCTGAGCCCATCTGCAGACTGTGCTTATCTGAAATGATTGCTCACAGACTTATCTCCCTTGCTACGCCACCAAAATGCAACATGTCTCTTGTCTTTATCTGTGCTGAGCTGGTAGAGTTTTTTTGACTTTATCATAGAATGTCCTAAGACAAAATGTGATAGATTCTTTTTTGAATACCAATGATTATCCCACTGTACGTTCCTTTTTTTCTTCCATATCTGATTGTCTGGCGGCGCGATTTAATTATTGCTGCGGCTTTCTGTGCGTACTTCCCTCTTGGGATGGTGTGCGCGCCAATAGCACTGTTTTGTACCTCGGTGCAAATATGCCAATAAAGATATATTCTATTCTATTCTATTCTTCTATTCACTTGAAAGTCCATACCTTCGCTCAGGGCGGGATTTAGAAGGATGGGGGCCCCTGGGCTTGAGTCAATATGGGGGCCCATATATATACCGTATTTTCCGCCTGAAAAGTTGCTCTGCCCCATAAGTCGCAGGACATGAAAATTAGTTTTTTTTATGTGTGACTTATAGACCGGAAAATACGGTATTTAAAAAAAATTGTTTGTTTTGTTTTGGATGATGAGCAGAAAATGACTGAATAGTAAGTTTTCACATCTTACAACTTTAATATGCCAGTTGTCACAAACTACAAACAACCCTGAACTGGTTTCTAGAAAGACAAAACCACATGTTAGGGTTTGAAATTAGAATATGATGCTTGCATCACAAAATAAAATCACTGAATAGCTATTGTTGCCTGGAATTCAACACAAACTATAAAACAGATTGAGTGCAAGAAAGTGACCCAGGTATGTCCAAAGTGCTGCCCTCTGAAGGATTTTTTTTTACAGCCCCCTGTTCTCAATAAAAGCAGAGGTGGGTGCAGTGCAGATGAACAATTTTCATCTTCCAGACCAAGTTTATTTTACAGATAACATCTTTAAAATATGAAGGACAAAATACAGATTTCCATTTAAACTCATGCATTCATCTTATTTGAAGGAACTAGAACCACAAACATTGACCTACATTTACTCAAACGCAAACCATGTAACCCAAATAAGAAAACAATATTCAACCCTGAACATTTAGCAACTTTGAGCCTGTCTTATAATGCAGACATGCACTGCCCTAACCAGTAACACCAAGCCCTTTCAGTAATGAGTGAAGGGGTTATCAGACATGTAAGCCTTACTTTGACATGACATTTGAAAAGATGCCCACTTTTCTGGATTTGTTTTGCTGCAAATTCCTTAACAAGATCACTGAAGTCCAGCTTTCTCACTAGATCACTCTCAATAGACATGAGAGTCAAATGGTTCAGTCTTTCAGAGTCAGAGAGTCAGAGAGTCTTTATTGTCATTTGCACCGCATGTGGTACATGTGATGAAAACGAGATTATGTACACGGGGTCCCAGTTACATCCAACAACAAATGCAAGAGAAAAACAGTAATAACATCTAGAATTAACTAAGAAAAACATCAACTAGTAATACACTAAGCCCTAATATAGTGGAAAAACATCATTATAAACAGCAGCACGAACATGAGTCTGTATGAGCAGATGGTCACAGATGAACACAGCAACAAGAAAACAGATCAGCATCAGCATGATGTGATATTTTGCAGTGTTTATTTTTATTTTATTTTTATTTATTCATTCATGAGTCTAACAGCCTCAGGGTAGAAGCTGTTCCTCAGTCTAGTGGTTCTACATTTGATGCTCCTCAACCTCCGTCCTGAGGGGAGTGGGGCAAAGAGTGAGTGTGCTGGGTGAGTGAGGTCTTTCATGATGCAGGTGGCTCTTTTCCTGCATCTGGAGGTGTAAATGTCTGTGATGGTGGGGAGACTGACTCCGACAGACCTCTGTGCAGCCTTCACCACTCTCTGTAGAGCTTTCCTCTCTGCAACTGTGCAGCCTCCATGCCACACGTTGATGCTGGAGCACAGGACGCTTTCCACTGCACACCTGTAGAACGAGGTGAGAACTGGGCTGCTCAGACCAGCACGTCTCAGTCGTCTGAGGAAGTAGAGTCTTTGATGACCTTTCTTGATCAGGCTGGTGGTGTTGTTGGTCCAGCTGAGGTTATCATTCAAGTGTACACCCAAGTATTTGTAGCTGGAGACCACTTCCACTGCAGATCCACCTATTTTCAGTGGGGCGTGGGTGTGTTTATTCCTTCTGAAGTCCACAATCATCTCCTTTGTCTTCTTCACATTCATGTGAAGATTATTCTCTTTGCACCAGCTCTCCAGGTGTTCCACCTCCTGTCTGTAGCTGGACTCATCATTGTTTGTGATGCATCCCACCACCGCTGTATCATCTGCAAACTTAACAATATGACAGCCTGGAAGTGTGGCTGTACAATCATATGTGAGCAGAGTGAACAGAAGGGGGCTCAGCACACATCCTTGAGGAGAGCCAGTGCTGAGGGTTATGGTGGAGGAGGAGAAGTTGTGGATCTTCACGGACTGTGGTCTGTCTGTTAAGAAGTCTAGTACCCAGTTACAAATGGAGGGGCTTAGTCCAAGTGTGGATAGTTTGTCTATCAGAGTTTGGGGGATCATGGTGTTGAAGGCAGATGTGAAGTCCACAAAGAGCAGACGCACGTATGAGTCCTTCTGATCCAGGTGGGTGAGAGCAGTGTGGACCACGGAAGAGATGGCGTCCTCTGTTGATCGGTTCTCGCGGTATGCATATTGATGAGGGTCCTCGTTGATGTTGACGGTTGCCTTGATGTGGGACATGACCAGTTTCTCAAAACATTTAGCGACTATCGGGGTGAGGGCCACTGGTCTATAGTCATTCAGACCAGTCACTGTGGAGCTCTTTGGGACTGGGATGATGGTTGCGGTCTTCAGGCAGGTGGGAACTGACTCCAGTGCAAGTGAGGTGGTGAAGATGTCAGCCAGCACCTCACAGAGCTGGTCCGCACATTCCTTCAGAACTTTCCCTGGGATGTTGTCTGGTCCGGTTGCTTTATGAGGATTAATCCTTCTGAGACTGCCTCTCACTTCTGCTGCGGTCACTCTGAGATGCTCTTCATCTGGTGATGAGGTGAGTCTGGTGCTAGCTGGTCTGTTTGGATCATCAAAACGTGCATAAAACTTATTGAGGGCATCAGGCAGAGATGGGTCCTTGGGACATTGTTTGTTCTTGCCTTTGTAATCTGTTATGCATTTAATACCCTTCCACATGCTCCGTGGGTCTTGTGAGGTGAACTGTCCCTCGATCCTCTGTGCATACGTGGCCTTGGCCTTCTTAATGCCATCCACCAGTTCTTTCCTGCTCTTTCTCAGCTCCTCTTTATCTCCGGACTTGAATGCAGTGTCCCTGGCTGCTAGCAAGGCGCGGACTTCTTTATTTAACCAGGGTTTTCGGTTCGGGTAAGATTTAACATATTTTTTTATGGATACATTTTCAGAGCATGTACTGATGTAACCCAGGACTGAGGAAGCATAGAGTTCCAGGTCCACTGAGCTCCCATCAGTAGCTGCCTCCCTGAAAACAGACCAGTTTGTATTCTCAAAACAGTCTCTCAGCATGGAGGTGCTGCCTTGAAGCCACACTCTTATCTCTCTTTGTTCCGGCTTGGAGCGCCTGAGTGGGGGGAGCTGTCTTGGGGCCAGGATCAAAGAGCAGTGATCGGAAGCTCCGAGCGGTGGGCGTGTCTTCGCCGTGTACGCCCCCTTTACATTAGTGTAGACTTGGTCAAGCGTTTTATTTCCTCTTGTTGCTGTGAAAACGTGCTGGTTGAAGGCTGGGAGGGAGACTTGAAGGTCCACGTGATTCACGTCACCACAGACAATGAAGAGCCCCTCAGGATATTTACACTGCAGCGAGGTGAGTAAGTCATGAATTTCTCCCTGGGCGTCATTAGCATTAGCATCAGGGGCTATGTAAATAGCGGAGATTAGAATTACAGAATAGTCGCGAGGGAGGTAATGCGGACGGCACCTTACTGTGATCAACTCCACGGCAGCTGAACAAAGCCTTTTGATCACAGAACAGTTTGTGCACCAATCTTTGTTCACGTAAATACAAACACCACCGCCTCGTGTTTTCCCCGTAGTCTCGGTGCACCGGTCCGTTCTGAAAAAGAGTCTATTATCCAGCTCATAAACAGAGTCCGGTGTATCCTCTGAGATCCACGTTTCCGTGAGGCAGAGCACAGAGCACCTCTTCATTTCCTCCGACGAGGTCACTCTCAAACGAAGTAGATCCTCCGGGTACTCCGGTTTCCTCCCACAGACCAAAAAACATGCTTGTTAGGCTGATTGGTGACTCTAAATTGACCCTAGGTGTGAGTGTGAGAGTGGATGGTTGTTTGGTGTGAGTGAGACAGGTCCCTCTTGTAAATGAGTCCCCGTGACTCAACGAGGCTAGCCTGTATAAATAAAGGTTGAATGAAAAAAGATCCATTTTGTTGTCCAGCGAGCGGACGTTAGACAGAAAAAGAGCCGGCATCGGGGGTCTCCCGGTTTTAGCGTCTGCCCGCAGTCTCGTCATAATTCCTGCTCGGCAGCCCCGCTTCTTTCCTCGGGAGCATCGCTTCCTTTTCTTTCCCCTGGAGCGCATCTGCTTCCAGAAGGATGTTCTTAACAGCTCCAATCTTCCGAGCTGTGATTTGAGTTCTTTGCTGATTTCAGCTGTGCCCTGTGGTAAATCCGCTCCGATTCTTAACAGTTCAGTTCGGCTGTAATTCACCCGCAAAAAACGCGCAGAGTCAGGTACAAAAACACTATTAAAATTACTAAAAACTAGGGATGAACCAGGAGCTCGTGAAGCTGCGGCTGCTCTGAGCGCGGCCATCTTGATTTCCTGTCCCATTGTGGATCTGAGTCTTATTTTTAATCATTTTAAGCTTGGAGAATGATCGCTCACCACTTGCATTTGTGACAGGAAATGTCAGGTAAAGCCTCAATGCAATATCCAGATTTGGGAAGATGTCCTGCAGTTTCTTTTACCTAATGAATTGTAAAAGCAATGGAGCAGATGTGATGCCTTTATCACAAATAAAATCTTTAAACTGGACAATTTCCTCCACAAAGTCCATCTCCAAGTCCGCTGAATATTTACTTTGGAGATGAGATGCTTTGTAGCTCTTGAACAGTAACACCAGAAAAATTGTTCAGGAAGCCAAAAATGGTGTTGAGGTTATCATATGCAGCACACCTGCATTTCCATATTTTTCTATGTGAGACTTCAGAAAAGGATCAAACTCACTGATTAACTCCAGTATTCCCAGATAATTCCCATTATCAGTTCGGCCAAATATGTCACTGTTTCCTCTAAGAGCCAGTCCTCTCTCAGCTAAAAACTTCACAACAAACTTGACAACAGACACAACTCTTATCAACACATCAGTCCAATATGCACACTCAGATTCAAATTGTTTCTGCAGTTCTGTGTCTATCAGCTGGCTGATACAAGTGAAAAATATGTCAGCATTGCTTTTCTATGATGTGTAGTGATACAACCTTGACCTTTGAAACACTTCTCTGATCACTCTCAGTAATGAACTTTTTGGGAGTTATTCCTGAAGGGACAATAATACTTTTATTAGTTTTAATTTGAATCAAACATCATAAATTAAGTCATCCAGAGACTTCTTTTAATTTTGTTAATTCAAATGTCATCAAATGAATAATTTTATTTGTAAGAGCATCAGTACATTTTAATGTCAGATAAATCAAATACTCTGCTTAATTCAAAATGTTGTACATGGAGGATTTCTCCTCTCCTCTCGAACTTGCATGTGAAGATAAAAGGAACACTTTATCTCATTCATTTTAGCTTGAGCTCAGGACAATCTAGACACCCAGAGACTTTTGTTTTTGTCCTATTTAATAATCAAGCTATTATCATTAATAGGTCCCATATGTTATGCTCTGATGACGTTTGTTTATTCATACAACAGTGTTGGTAATGAGTTAAGAAAGTTCTAAATCTGCTGTATCATGAGACTGGCGTCTTAAACTAACTTTCTTATCCTTTCTGACATTTTTAATCTAACTTATGCCTCCTCTCAGTGGCTCCTGGCCTAACAGACCGAATCAGAAAGAGCTACGTCTTTCTAGGTCAAGTTAGCCTTAAAAGAGCTCTGACTTCCTGTTTTCCTTGAAGTCTGCTGGAGTAAGCCTCAAACTATGGTCTTCTCCAAAGAACTGATGATCGTCTAGTCACACGCTAAGGACACGTCATTCAGTTAAAAGATTTATAACATGCCTGTTATAAATCTATTTCAAGCCGTGAAAAGCTTCACTTTATTGACATTCTTTTAAGGAACGTCTTATCTTGAAAACAACACCAGGAGCTGCCGTTACTTTCGGTTCGAGTCAAGGCGCACGTCTGGAGATGCTGAAAACGGTAAACAAACTGGCCAGTTGGACCAACTGGGGACTGACGTCTTCACGAGGTAACAAAGTCGTCAAATGCTTGCCAAGTGTACCAACGTGTAGCCGAGTTCGGCCGGAGAGCTGCCATGCTTCTGGTTAAAACACATCAAGATAACTCCCTGACTCTTAACTTCTTTTCCTCCATTTCCTTCCTCCTAAACTTTTATCTTCCTAAGCCAAAAACTAAGTTAATGTACCTGCAGAATTGAAATGAGTAAAATATCATCCTTTACTTGTTCTGTTGTTCCTATGTTTCATCTATGCTGAAGTTAATTATAGGAAAAATGATCGATCCAATCATGTACAAATGTTGATGTAATTTATTGATTCTGTTAAATAAATGGTCCAGTCCTACTGTACCAACATAAGTTTAACGTTTCCTGTGAATTACATCTGGTCAAGGTATAGAATTATTGATATTAAGCTGAAAAAGAGAGAACTCGTTTAATCGATGGTAAGTTTGGGTCAGATAAAATCTAATCAAATCTTTCATCTGGAATATTGTACAAATCAGCAAAACTGACTAGTATTATATCCCTACAATGTTCACGGTTTTCTTGTTCTTTCATGCTTCCAGTCACAGAAACCAGTTTCAAAGCTTGACTGACTATTAGCATCACTGAAAATGCGGCATGCAAAACAAAACGAGCTTGTAACAGTGATAAGTTGGGAATGTTACGCACGTGGGACTCGTCTCGCATGGTGTGGAGAAGCTGTGACTGAGCAGAGGATGGAAAGAGGTGAACACAGCCCCGGACGAGCGCGCGCGGCAGAGCGGCTTCTCCTGCAGGCTGCCTGCTCCTCTGACTGAAGTTCAACTAACATGTCCACTGTTTGCCATTTCCAGCTCCGGTGGATGCAGAGTAGAGCAGCCACACTCACCCGCTGTCGTATTTATTTCCTGTTGTCCGCCATTGTAAAAAAAAAAATTGACCAACGTGAAATGACGCCCCCCCCCCATGCGTATGATGAGTTAAAACTGTACCAATAATAAGCAATCATTTAAGATGGACGTTTGACAGAACAAATTAGAACATTTTTCAACGGCGCTGACAAAATCATCTTAGTTATTGGTTATATTCTGACACTATCCGTTCACAAAAAACTTATGGGGCACCTCGGGGGCCCCAAAAATTCCGGGACCCTGGGCTGAAGCCCCTGTAAGCCCATGCGAAATTCGGGCGTGCCTTCGCTTAATGAAGGGTCGTGATGTGCGGTGGGTTTCCTGGATAAAGTGTCTGCGACGGGAATATGCTTGCTTGGTTTGTGTGTGATGATGATGTCGTACCTCTGTAGCTGTAGTATCATGCATTGAAGTTGTGGAGGTGCAGCTGCAAGAGGTTTTCGCATGATTGACTCCAATGGTTTGTGGTCCGACTCGACGATCACCTGACGTCCATACAGGCATTGGTGGAATCGTTTACAGTCAAAGAGTACTGCAAAAAGCTCTTTCTCGATTTGGGCATAGTTTACTTCAGTCTCGTTGAGGGTTTTAGATGCATAGGCCACTGGTTTATCATCCTGTAGCAGAATGGCACCTAACCCAAACTTTGAAGCATCTACCTGCAGTTTTACCTCCTTTTTGTGATCAAAATCATCATTATCTACTTCCGCTTCTCGGCAAGGCTGGTCGCATCTCCTTTTGCTCCTAAACCTCCCTGGTTTCCCCCCCCCCCTGCTTCTGCATTTGTCTCGTCTGTTACTCTTCAGCGCTCGCTCGAACCAATTTGGGATGGATTTATGTGCGTGGACTGTTTTCTGGGCTATTTCATCTATCGATACTATCGATAACAAAAATTTCCGCGAAGCGCACTGGCCAGGGAGAGCCAGGGCGCCCTACCGACACGCATGCGGTGAGCTACATTATGGACTCGATGAGCAGGCTAATGTAACTGTCCGCTCTCTCTGTCGGGGACGTGGAATCTCTGTGGTTTATTGGGATACTGGTGGCTGTCTGCCACTGAAGGGCTGAGGAGGACCGCAGCGATCGGCGTGCTTGCGAGACTTCCGCTCAGCGAAAATGCTTTGATCCAGGCTATGAATGACCTTCCCAGCTGTTGTACGGGCTGGACCACACGGTGGGAGAAGCGGTGGCTGCCGCAGACCTGCGGTGTGTGGGACTCGTTTACAGCCGTCCGGATTAAAACAGGGCACATACGGAAGGATCTTTTTAGCTTGGAACCTCTTTCGATTCGGCGATTTGGACCCAGAAACAGCACCTGGACTTAAAGACTGCAGTAAAAAGAACACTGTGGCCTGACTGAAAAATAAAGCAACTATTCTAATCTGGCCTCTGGCCTTGGACTGAAGGCTGTCTACAAATCTTCTCCTGAGCTGGGAGCTGAAGGGACCCGCTGCCCTCCCCCCCAGAGGTCTCTGTGTTGTGTTCGTTCTCGGTTGGAGCCGAGCTGTGAGACCTGCGAACTGTTCTTATCTGGAGCTGATACACACAGACTGTTCCTCCCTGCCTGCCGTCATAAATCTGCAACAATGTCTTGTCTGGTTGTGCTTATCGCTGATAGAGTTTTTGGGACTTTATCATAGAGTGTCTTAAGGCAATCTTTGATAGATTCTTTTTTTGAATATCACAAATGATACCTATTGTGTTTTTCCTTTTTCCATATCTGTTTGACCTTCATCCGGAGACGGATGAGCGCGGCCGCGCAGAAGAACATGTAATGTGTTTGGAAATGCTGCAGCTTGCATACTCTTCCCTCTTCCGGACGACTGTGCTACATAATCACGTTGTATTTCGGTGCAATGTTAATAAATAAATCTCTCTAAAATAGGTAAGCACTCGACCCGGTTCCTTTGTGAGAAGGTCTTTCACGCGCTTGAAAGCAGCATCTTGGTTTGTGTCCCATACGAACTCGTGTTTCTCTTTCAGGAGTTCTCGGAGCGGCGTAGTCGCTTCTGACAGTCGCTTCTGACAGTCGCGGTGCAAACTTTGAGAGGTAAGTGACCATGCCCAGTATGGTTTCCAGTTCGGACTTGTTTTGAGGCGGTGGCATGTCTTTGATGGCCTCAATTTTGCTGGGGTCTGGTCGAATACCGTCACGGGTCAAAGTGTGTCCAAAATAGCTTACTTCAAGTACACAAAATAATTTGTGTACTTGAAGTAAGCTATTTTGGACACACTTTGACCAGTGTCTTTGTTAAGCTTTATACCCTTTTCGTGGGTCCTCTCAAAAACTGCACGTAGGTTCGAGTCATGCTCCTGTTTAGTGCTTCCATACACTAAAATGTCGTCCATGATGGTAGCCACACCTGGCAGTCCTTCGTAGGCTTCATCCACTCTTCTCTGGAACTCATCCTGAGCTGAGATGATCCCAAACAGCATCTTTTAAAACTGTACCTGCCATAAATTGTGTTGAAATTAGTCAGCATGGACGATTCCTCACTGAGCTTAATTGTCCAGTATCCTGACCTGGCGTCTAACACGCTGAAGTAGTTTGCTCCAGCCAGCTTTGGTGTTACGTCGTCCAAAGTTGGGAGGGGGTAGTATGGTCTCTGGATGGCTTTGTTTAGTGGACGTGGATCCAGACAAACTCTGAGTTTGTTTGTTTTAGGCTTCTCTACGACTACAAGGGTGTTCACCCATTCGGTTGGTTCTGTGACTCTCTGGATAATGTCATTTTTTTCCATTTCCTCCAACTCAACCTTTAGACGGTCACGGAGGGCAAGAGGTATGCGGCGAGGTGGGCATACCATAGGAGATGCTGATGGCTTGAGGCGGAGCTGACATTCTCCTGGAAATAATCCAATCCCTTGAAATACATCAGCAAACTCTTCATAAATGTCTGCAATTTCTTTGGGCTGCACATCAACAGTGTGTATTAGTTTGACTATGTTTAAGTCCAAACATGCTCGCATGCCCAGAACAGGAGGGGCGTTAGCGCAGACTATGTCAAATTCCAACCAAACAGATGTGTCTTTGTAGCTGCATGATAATTTGCATGAACCCTCTGTTTCTAGTGTTTGTCCTCCATACGCTGTGAGTTTACTAGCTGTTGGGTTTAATGGTACATTTCCAAACATTCGATGAAATGTACCTGCTGGTATTATGTTTGCCTGTGCCCCAGTGTCTACTTTGAAGCTGAGTTTGAGTCTCTTTTTTCCTATCTCCAACTCTGCATATGCTTGTTCTTTGTCAGTGCTTTCATTCCATTTAGTGATGGAGTCGATAAACAGCTCCTCTTGTGGTTGGTCATGGCTGTTTGTGACAGATTGCACTTTTCTTGGTTTAAATCTTTGTGAATGTTGTGGTGCTTGCGTCCTGCACACTTTGGCAAAATGATTAAATTTCTTGCATTTGTTGCACTGGCGTCCTTTTGCGGGACATTCCTCCATGTGGCTGTGTTCTCTCCCACATGCTCTGCATATTTTGTCATTAGGAGCGACGCCTTCATTACTGCGGCCTGTTGTTTTGCTATGGTGTGTGTTAGCATGCTGCGATTTCTGCTAACCACGTGCACAGACTGAGCCGACATGCTAGCTGCGGTACTTGTCATTGTCTTTAGTTGCTGTCGTGACAACTCGAACGATCTAGCAACGTCAATTGCTTTTTCCAGCATTAAATCTGGACCTTGACATAGCAGCTTATCACGGACTCTTGGCGAGTTAGTAGCAAACACAATTCTGTCTCTTATCATCTCGTCAGTGTTCGGATAATTACAGTCTTTTGCCAGCAGTTTAAGCTCTGTTACAAATTGGTCGAAACTTTCACTTTCTCCCTGAATCTTCTCGTGTAATTTATAACGTGCGAAGATCGGGTTAGCTTTCGGCGTGACGTAGGCCTCGAAGTTATCATAATACGTTTTCAGTACTTTTCTCTGGTCTGCGCTGAGATCCCATGTGCTGAAAATGTCTCTGCCTTTTTCTCCTATCCACAGGAGTAGGTAACTGCACTTCTCCTCCTGCGGCTTGCTTTTGAGCGGCCGGGTGAACATCGGTTCCACATGGTGGCAAAACTTTCTCCATGCGTCCGGTAAGTTTGACGCGTCCCAATCCATGCGGGGCAGCGGTACACCTGCGTTCTCCATCATCCGTCGTCAGGTCGATGAGCAAGCAGTTAAATTCTGACACCATGTAATGTTTTCTGCCTCTTGGATTAAAGGATGCCAGTAGATTGTATATCGGGTTGCTACTTGTATTTATTCACATGTCCGCCATTCACTGTGCGGGTACAACCAATTACGTTGTTCATGTTACGTTCATACGTCATCACGTATATCCACGTGACTGAATATTACAGCGCTGTGGAGACCTGGCATTGTATGATTTTCTAAGTAGTGTAATAAAGTACCAGTGAGAATCAACATTCTTTTGCTCTTTTCCAAGCTACGTCGGAGCATGTGTTGCTAATGCTAAGCTAGCTCTCCTCATACACCACCATCACGTTACAACTGGCGCCCGAACATATCCTTTGGACCTCGGATATTTTCTCCTGGACCTCACCAGGATTTTTGTCTGTCTCATAAAGTGTTGGTGAGATAAGAAAGTTCATTCTCAATAGTCCAGGTATCAAATCGGCTCATTCTCAATCAGTTCATCTGGACAATTTCTTTTTAGTAGAAACGTTTCACCCTCACTCCAGAGGGCTTCGTCAGTCAGAGCAGTCCAAAGCAAATTGGTGGGGTAGCTTCAGTTTGCTTTGGACTGCTCTGACTGACGAAGCCCTCTGGAGTGAGGGTGAAACGTTTCTACTAAAAAGAAATTGTCCAGATGAACTGATTGAGAATGAGCGGTGTTGGTGAGATACTTTTGCCTTTTCTGGACACACGGAGGAGTCTTTTTTTGGGTCAGTACTGTACCGGCTTGTGTGGGACCTAGCTAATTCCTGGACCAATCGTGACTATAACCTTGTTCGGAGCACGGACATGCAAACTCCCCATTCTGCTGCGGACATTTAATGTGAGTAGAGACAATACCGTAACTAACGACTTTGTAACATTTTAGCTGTTAAAACTAACACATAGACAATATCTACGTGAGACATTACAGTTGTTGCAGAAAGTGCCTCAAATGAATGTGATGAACGGCTCAGTGAGTGGTGTGTGTGTTGCGTGTGGGAGGGTGAGATGTATGTCGTCTGTCCGCCGGCCGGAGGAGGGCTCTACGTGCTCATGATCTGCATGTGTTGACGGGAGCGAGAGGTGACGGTATGTGCGTGTGGAGTAACGTGAACGGCGATGGAAGCGTAGCTGTAAGAAAGTCTGTTTGTTCACCTGGTGGCTGGGATTATCATTAAAAACAAGAGGATTAACCTTCAACCACCTCCATGCCACCGTGTGGTTTATGTGCAAGGCAAGTGAGGGCGTTAACCCCGAAGCAGAGACTTCGGCCCTGGAGGAAGATCTCCCCTGTGTCTTTTGACCACGGATGAAGGACTGAGCAGGACAGGTTAACACTGGCGACCACGAAGGGACCTCTTCACCTTGTCGGTCGAGTGGTGAGCTTTGAATAATAGAGATAATAATGGCTAGCAATAAAGCAGAGAGACTGCATTAGCCCACTGTATTAGCCCGCTGTTTAACAGCCACAAGATGGATATCGTCGCCCACTCCTTTACAAACTATGGGTTTGAAACTGATTATTCCAACCTGTTTATGACATTGGATATGTCTTCCGAGAGTGCAGCATGTAGAAAAGCTACCAAAGATGTGATGGTGGAGAAATGTGAACATTACAACCCTTTTCTGTATGATGAACGCTGTTTTAGCTCATACGCTAAAGGAGGGGACAGGTTTGCACCGCGCCACAGCCCTGCACAGCCACAGTTTAGCTCTACGAATCCGTTAGTTGATGCCGAATGTCAAGGTTATAATGCCCGTGGAGGGGATACAGACGACGGCTTGTATTTCTATCCAGCCCCCACGTTTCAAATGAAAGATAATTATACGGACTCCAACCAATTTGCTTCTGCTCATATGCAAAGTTTTGTGCACCGCACGCCGTCCCCCGTCAACCCAGTGACATTTTCCACCGTGCAATGTACCCCTTCCCATAACCTGGATGGAACGATAAACTACAAGCAAACTTCTGCACGGTCCCAGCCCCAATTAAAACCAAATAAAACTTGTTTCATGTTGCAACAGCCCTTATCCGACAGTGAAGAGAGCATACAAAGCAGCTGCATTCTGCACCAGGACAGGTCTCTTTGAGTGGAATGTCATACCATTTGGATTATGCAATGCCCCGGCAACATTCCAACGGCTGATGGACCGCGTCTTAGCTGGCATGCAATGGGAGACCTGTCTGGTCTACCTGGACGACATCATCGTGCTAGCGAGGAATGTGTCATAAATGTTGCAATTGCTTGGCAAGGTGTTTTACAGACTCCAACAAGCTAACCTGAAATTAAAACCCGCCAAGTGCTACCTTTTTCCACCGCGAAGTGGCTTACCTAGGTCACATAGTGTCCAAACATGGTGTAGCTACGGACCCTAGCAAGGTCCAAAAGGTCCAAATGTGGCCCACGCCATCTTCCATCCAGGAGTTTTTTTCATGCTTCATTGGCCTGGCCTCATACTATTGCCGGTTTGTAAAAGACTTTGCATCTATTGCTGAATCCCTTCATAACCTAACCACGAAAAATGCACATTTCCAGTGGCATGCGGAGCACCAGGCTGCTTTCGACGAGTTAAAATGTTGTCTCATCACAGCCCCCATTCTTGGCTATCCCCTGGACTGAGGTGAAATGATACTCAACACTGATGTGAGTGACACCGGCATTGGTGCTGTACTGTCGCAGATACAGGAGGGTATGGAACGAGTGTTGGCTTATGGCAGTTGCAAGTTGGCAAAGCCTGAACAAAACTAATGCACAACAAGACGTGAACTTCTGTCCATAGTGGATTTCACATCCTATTTTCGCCAGTATCTCCTCGGCCGTCCGTTCAAGGTACGCACGGACCAGAGCAGTCTGCGCTGGCTGACCAAAATGAGAGAGCCAGGACAGTTAGCTCGATGGGTTGAGAAGCTGGATGAATATGAGTTTGAGATTATCCACCATCCGGGTCGACAGCACACCAATGCTGACAGTCTCTCCAGGAGACCCTGCCTCCAGTCCTGCCCATGTAAAGTGCCGAACTTTTCCACATCACCAAAACCATCAACCATCAGGCTGTCCATTGTGATTTGAACTCTGACACCAGCTCCCTGTTGCTGAGTTCAGTGGGGATAGAGGACCGGCCACCCACCACAGCAGTTTGTCCAGTGGGGGTAAGTCAAAGCACCCTCACATCAGATACAGAGACTTTAGACCAAAACACAGTGGTGGACCTTCGACCGCTAGAGAGCGCTAGTGTGCTAATCCGCTTACAGCGTAGCTAAATAATCTGTTAGCTTTACAGCGGATTAACTAACTTTTATAATTCATACGCGGATTTGCACTATTTTTATTTAAAATGCAGTACCGCTAATAACTACTGTAATTATCTATCAGTAAAACCGAAAAAACTTATTTACAAGCCCGGATGACTGCTAACAGACCATATCCTGTCAGCGTCGGATGTGGTCTGTGACAAAAAGCGTCCCCTCAGTCTCTTTACTAGAGCGAGCGCTCACCCGAGTGTCCAGGACATGTGGCCACAGATCAGATGAGACAACAACAAAGTCGATCATCGAACTGCGACCTAGGGTGTCCTGGTGCCAAGAGCACATATGGACACCCTTATGCCTGAACATGGTGTTCGTTATGGACAATCCATGACGAGCACAGAAGTCCAACAACAGAACACCACTCGGGTTCAGATCAGGGGGGCCGTTCCTCCCAACCACACCCCTCCAGGTCTCACTGTCATTGCCCACGTGAGCGTTGAAGTCCCCCAGCAGAACAAGGGAGTCCCCAGGAGGCGCACCCTCCAATACCCCCTCCAAGGACTCCAAAAAGGGTGGGTAATCTGCGCTGCCGTTTGGCGCATAGGCACAAACAACAGTCAGAGCCCGTCCCCCCACACGTAGGCGAAGGGAGGCTACCCTCTCGTTCACCGGGGTGAACCCCAACGTACAGGCACCGAGATGGGGGGCAACAAGTATGCCCACTCCTGCTCGGCGCCTCTCACCAGGGGCAACTCCAGAGTGGAAGAGTGTCCAACCCCTCTCAAGGAAACTGGTTCCAGAGCCAGAGCCATGCGTTGAGGTGAGTCCGACTATTTCTAGCCGGAACCTCTCAACCTCACACACTAGCTCAGGCTCCTTCCCCACCAGAGAGGTGACATTCCATGTCCCAATGGCCAGCTTCTGTAGCCGAGGATCAGACCGCCAGGGTCCCCGCCCTCGGCCACCACCCATTCCACAATGCACCCGACCCCTTTGGCCCCTCTCACAGGTGGTGAGCCCATGGGAAGGGGGACCCACGTCTCCTCTTCGGGCTGTGCCCGGCCGAGCTCCATGGGTAAAAGCCCGGCCACCAGGCGCTCGCCAACGTGCCCCTCCTCCGGGCCTGGCTCCAGAGTGGGGCCCCGGTGACCCGCGTCCGGGCGAGGGAACATTGTTTCCATTAATTGAATTCATCATAAGGGGTCTTTGGGCTGCGCTTTGTCTGGTCCCTCACCTAGGACCTGTCTGCCTTGGGTGACCCTACTAGGGGCATGAAGCCCCTGATAGCATAGCTCCTAGGATCATTGGGACACTCAAACCCCTCCACCACGGTAAGGTGGCAGCCCAGGGAGGGCAAATCAGGGACTCACATCAGCAAAATAATGTAAACAATCACACATGAACAATTCTCAAAGTGCAGCTTTTAACATCAGAACTGTAGCAAATCAGGGACTCACATCAGCAAAATTATGTCAACAGTAGCAAATCTGCATAAAACCACATGTATCCATCTATCCATCCATCCATCCATCAGCAAAATGATGTCAACAATCACACATGAACATTCTCAAAGTGTAACATTTAACATCAGAACAGCAGCAATTCAGGGACTCACATCCATCCATCAATCAGAAACAAGTTGCAACCATCATGTTTTTGAAACCGGTGTGTTGATGAGTGTCCATGTGCATGAGAAAGAAGTCCATGAACTCAGAAAAAGCTAGAAGCAGCAGAAAAATGAAACAAAATTGCCTTACTTTGACTGAAGTGTAGGTAGACAGATGATGTTTTTCTCATGATCAAACCTGCATCTGATGGAACTGCTTAGCCATTGCTCAACAATGAATGTTGGGAGCATTTTAGGCCAGCTGTTAGTTCAGGCAGGTGTCAGTTCAGGTGTGTGGTCCTGATGTGCAATTGTCCTGATGTGAGCAGGTCTGTGCATCAGATGAAGTTTTTTTGGTTTTTGGCAGCAGTCATTTAGGCAGAAGGACACAAAGGTGATGGATGGAGGCAACATGCAGGACACCAGAGGCAGGAAGAACAGACGTCCAGGAAGACAGTGTGGCAGGCAGACGTACATTCATGTAGAACGTGCAAGATGTGATCTGTGTAAGAATGAACACAAACATGAAAATGTGCAGTTACAGCTGGAAAATCACCTGCAAAGAAAACATGAAAAACACACAGAGAACAAGTTCTCCGTACGTGTGTGGTGTGGTGTAGGCAGGAGGCTGGAGGACAGGCAGGAGGCTGGAGGAGGTGCAGGAGGCTGGAGGAGGTGCAGCAGGAGCACGTAGCACCAGAGGCTCATCCATGAGGTGGAGCAACACGCGGATGATCTGTTGAAACACACCTACACACAGACGTCAACACCTGCAGATAACAACAACACAGACAACAACAACTTCTCCTTACCTGTGTGGTGCATGTGTGGAGGACAGGCAGGAGGCTGGAGGACAGGCAGGAGGCTGGAGGAGGTGCAGGAGGCTGGAGGAGGTGCAGAAGGAGCACGTAGCACCAGAGGCTCATCCATGAGGTGGAGCAACACGCGGATGATCTGTTGAAACACACCCACACACAGACGTCAACACCTGCAGATAACAACAACACAGACAACAACAACTTCTCCTTACCTGTGTGGTGCATGTGTGGAGGACAGGCAGGAGGCTGGAGGACAGGCAGGAGGCTGGAGGAGGTGCAGGAGGATGGAGGAGGTGCAGCAGGAGCACGGTACGTGGTACCTGACGCTGTTCCATGAGGCGGAGCAGCAAGTGGAGCTGTTGAAACACAAACACACACAGACGTCAACGCCTGCAGATAACAACAACACAGACAACAACAACTTCTCCTTACGTGTGTGGTGCATGTGTGGAGCTAGAGGACAGGGAGGAGGCTGGAGGAGGTGCAGGAGGCTGGAGGCAGAGCAGTAGGAGCATGGTACATGGTACCTGACGCTGTTCCATGAGGCGGAGCAGCAAGTGGAGCTGTTGAAACACAAACACACACAGACGTCAACGCCTGCAGATAACAACAACACAGACAACAACAACTTCTCCTTACGTGTGTGATGTGGTGCGTAGCAGATGTGTGGATGGACCAGGGGGACGTGCAACTTTGGAGGCTGTCGAGAGAGAGGTGATGATTACAGTAGGTGTAGATGTAAGTTAAAACAAAAACAAAAAAAATCAACATGTCTTTGCTGTACCTTTCTGACGTTGCTGTGCTAGAATATGAGGGTGGGCAGGTCAGTGATGGGACGGTGGAGTTGGTAGAGAGGAGGGGGAGGAGTAGGAATAGCAGGCTATGAACATAAGTAGAGACAGTAACAGATTAAATTAATGTGTGTAACATGACAACTCCAAAAAATAAAAATAACATTTCATTACAGTACGTACTGTACCTGGAGGGAGGGAGCAGGGGGGGGCGGTTGTTGGGCGTCTTTCACTGGGGAGAGGGTGGGATGTCCAAGGCCTCCTCCTGGCTTGCTGCAGGAGGACTGGATGGCCTTTCAGCTGGTGCACCAGCAGATCCTGGAGGCGGTGCTGTGACCTTTGTAAAATATTGCAGCATGCTGCTCTGCACCTTTTCGAGTTTTTTGTCATCCAGGATCTGCTGGTAACACGCAACTTCATTGAGGACACCCCGACGGACCCTGGCGAACCTCTCACTATCGGAGTCCTGCTTCTCCATCCTCGCCAGGAAGCTGTGGAGTTCCTTAAAGCCCAGCACCATCTCCTACCTGGTGAAGGTCGGAGGAATGGCCTCCTCCTCCTCCTCTTCCTCCTCCGGGACGTGCCTGTCGAGCTGAATCAGGTCGTCTGGGGACAGCTCCTCTCCTGATGCACCCAGCAGGTGTTGGACATCGTCCTGGTCCATGTCGAGCTCCAGTGACCTGCCCATCCTCACAACATCCTCGATTACACGGTCCACCTCCTGGGAATCGTGTACCTCCTGAACAAGCTCTGGACAGAGCTTCTTCCAGACTCCGCACATGTTCTGTTGAGTAACACGATCCCAGGAGTGGCCAATGTTGTGCACAGCATCAAGGATGTTGTATTTGCGCCAGAACTCTTTCAGTGTGAGGGTCTGAGAGTTCTCCGTTGCCTCCAAAGCGGCACGGATGACTCTCTGCAGGTAGTACGCCTTAAACGTACTAATAACCCCCTGGTCCATTGGTTGGATCAAAGAGGTGGTGTTGGGAGGCAGGTACACCACCTTCATATGCCTGTTCAACTCGGTGAGACCAGGGGGGTGTCCTGGAGCATTGTCCAAGACCAGTAGGACTTTAAAGGGAATCCTGTGGTCATTGCAAAAACGCTTGACTTGTGTCAAAAAGTTGTTGGTGAACCAATTTTTAAAAACTTCCAGCATCACCCAAGCCTTTTTATTAGACGCCCAATGAACAGGAAGCTGTGATTTATCAATATTTCTGAAGGGCCTGGGTTTCTCAAATTGGTACACCAACAACGGCTTGAGTTTGCAATCACCCGAAGCATTGCCCCCCACCAGCAAGGTCAAACGCTCCTTGCCAACCTTGTGGCCGGGTGCGGTTCGTTCATCCTTGCTGATGTAGGTCCTATCTGGCAAACGCTTCCAGAACAGCCCTGCCTCATCCACGTTGAACACCTGCTGGGCAGTGTACCCGCCATCCCTGTTGATCTGAGCCAGTTCTGTTGGGAATGCCTCAGTTGCCTCGTGGTCAGCACTGGCTGCCTCACCTGTTTAAATGCACACAAAATGACACGGTTAATCTGTTATAACATTGTAATAAAAGGGGAACAAAAATTAGTTAGTCATGGATTACCTGCATTATTAAAAAATAAAAATGAGAAATTAAATGCTCACCCTGTACTCTGATGTTGTGGAAGTTGTGTCTTTTCCATCCATCCATCCATCCATTTTCTTCTGCTTATCCGGGGTCGGGTCGCGGAGGTAGCAGCCTAAGTAGGGAGGCCCAGACTTCCCTCTCCCCAGCCACTTGGAGCAGCTCCTCTGGGGGAATCCCAAGGCGTTCCCAGGCCAGCCGAGAAACATAGTCCCTCCAGCGTGTCCTGGGTCTTCCTCTGGGTCTCCTCCCGGTGGGACATGCCCGGAACACCTCACCAGGGAGGCGTCCAGGAGGCATCCTAACCAGATGCCCGAGCCACCTCAACTGGCTCCTCTCGATGTGGAGAAGCAGCGGCTCTACTCCGAGTCCCTCCCGGATGACTGAGCTTCTCACCCTATCTCTAAGGGAGAGTCCAGACACCCTGCGGAGAAAACTCATTTCAGCCGCTTGTATCATCTTGTTCTTTCGGTCACA
>JBBPBX010031825.1:0-23901 GCA_038048925.1 Garcialebias charrua | reverse complement strand
TATTCGTTCATTTGATCAGACTATGCTTTCTAGTTTTTAATATCGTTAAAAAAAAACAAAATTTCCTCAAACGTTTGGGGTGGCCAATGTTTTGGCCAATTTTCTATGGTGGTCAAGGCCACCACTGGCCACCCTCTGGTTCTGTCATTGTGCCTGGTGTTGGATAAAAGTGCTCCCTCCACTTGTCAGGAACAGTCACTCTGTGCCGCCTCAGACAAGCAAAAATTACACACAAAAAAAAAAGAATAGCTACCTCTAGTCACAAATTACAAACATTCTTCAGAGACAGGAGACCTTGGCGTATAGCTTTTTATTATTTTATTTTAACAACACTTAGTTTCAGTTTCTTCAGCTAGGAGTCATTCAGCTCTCACACTGCAGTTTGCAATTTCTCTAGTTAACTATTAACTTTTTTTTTAATTAGCATGTACAGAAAGCATTAAAACAAGTTAGTTAATTGTCAATAATGTTCCAAGTTATTTATGGTTTACTCAGAGACCCAGGATCATTTTAAGGATCACGTTTGAGCAACATTTCATTACAGAGAGCAACTTCAGTCACAGCAGATGACGTCATTTTACCTGCAAGTTGAGTTTCCCTTGAATACAGTACGTTGCGTCCCTCCTCATTACAGAGATCTCATGTGTTCTTTTAATAAAATGCAGCTTCAAATCTAATCCGGTCAGCTTCACTCTAACTCACATCTTCATGCATGTGACCAAAACAGCTCTCATGCGAAACAGACCAACAAAGACCCTAAACACCTTCAGGAGAGAGAGGACGTTGAGTGATTTGCATGTGAGTTCAACTTGTAAAATTCAATCAGCCCACCACAGCTTGAAACTGCTTTTTTTTTTTTATCTCCTTGCATGAGACACACAAAACTTCAGAAATAAAGTCCAGAAAACAGTTTGAACCTACCAGGACATCGTAAAACTGCAAATCCAGCAAAGTTTTAGAAGATCCTACTTAAATGCAGGATATTTATCACCAGTTCACTGCATGTAGCTTGTCGATCCAAAATTGGGTTTTATTTTACAATGAATAATGACACATTTTCAGAAAGCAACATGCTTCAATGAATCATTGGATCATAAAAAGAGAAAGAAATTCTCTCTCACACACAGGTGTGCAGCACAGGTTCCAATTACTATTATTATATCTTTACAGTAACTGTTTGATCTGAGGCACAATATTTGGCTTGAAGATATGTTGCAGGAACTCCAGCTTGAGAAGAACTGCGTTAAGCACCAAGCAAACGAACAGACATGGGGAGACAGAGGTGACTGAGGCTGCCAACCTCGAGAGATGCAGCCCTTTTTTCAGATAAGGAAAAGAAACACGATGGAGGAGTGTAGGTGTAAAAAAAAAACTAATCTCGCACCATATCCTAGACGAGACACAGTGCGATTGTTGCAAAAAAAAGTACCTCAGCACATGAAACAGCAACATTCTGATGACATCATAACACATTTGTTTATGAAGAGGCCGACAACGGCAGTGAGTTGTCCGTGGACATTACCAGAAAGTTCCATAGTCCTGATAAAGATGGCACAGTGTCTATCAACCAAATCATCTCTGACACAGATCCACAGATGTCCTCTGGAGGGGAGCGATAAGTGTGTGTGTGTGGTGGGGCTGCTTCTCATTCATATGAGTAACAGGATAAGTTGAGATAGTTGGCCAATTCAAGGCAGAGTGAGGAAGCCATATTCAGATAACAGTTATTTTGGATCTGGCAGCCTTTGCTTGGATTTCCATGTCTGCCTTCATAGTTCTGCTGGTACGTCTCACTGGTGATTCCAAATAGCCAAATTTTGTGGTCACGCCACTGGACCGAGCTTGTAGCCTTCTCCAAGGTCAATTACTTCCAGTGAGTCCCAGGAGCCGCAATTGGTCTGCATTTGTCAAAAATCCCATCCAGCGTACGGCTCAGCTCATGCAGTGTCTGAGTCTGAGAGTTTACAGCTGGGTACATTTCCTTCATACGAGTGTAAGGGGTTTTAGGAGGAGGGTCAGTTTTAATACTGACCTCCTTTTTACCTTAATTAATTTATTCAGATTGAATAGTAATTTCACGGATTCTCTTCTTTTTCAGTTTACCCAATATTTCTGTGATCTTTATGATGGATAAATAAACAGAGCCATTAAGTGACAATGGACGTTGACTTAGTTTGATATGTCAAAGAGACACTATCATTTATTTAAAATAAATCAACTAAATTAACACCATTACACTTGATTGACATGATTTCACTTTCTTTCAAATTAATACGTCAGCACACTTGAATCATAACAACAGACATAAATACTAGATGTTAAACATATTTAGTCTGTGGCTCTTTAACTTAAAATAGTTTCCAGCTTAGATTGAGAGAAAGATAGGAGGAAAGATTTAAGAAGAATTGGGAGGTTAAGAGAGGAAGTTTATCTTGCATTTATGAAACCAGATGACACTCTTCCGTACGCGTCCAGCTAAGATATCATCACACCTCCAGTAAGCAAACAGCTGCTCCTTTACCTTAAGACGTCCGCCTTGGTTCTGGCAAAGAGCTGTGGTCAGCCTTGGACTGACGAGTCGTCGGTCCCGCAAGTCCAAGCTGGACTCCAGACGTGTTTACCTTGTCGGTGTCGGTGATACTCGCTTTCGTCGGCAGAAGCCGTGACAGTCGTGGTTTCTTGGCTCAAGATAATTTATTCCAGGAAGGAATAACAAAGTTGGAGCTTATGCTTGTTCGAAGTGGACTCATAACAGCAAGTCATCAGTCCTTAGCTGAAGACGCAGGTCGTTAGCTCTTGACCAAACGTACCCAGCTCTTTGGGAAAGGTTCACATCTCTTTGAAATTCCCAGCAAACTCTGAAGCGTTCTCGCACAGTTAGAACTTAAAAAGCAGGAACAAAGAGAGGAGTGCACTTGCCTTATCAGGCCCAAGGTTACAGCCAGAGCAGAGGGAGATTTGTTTAGGAAAAGACAGAGAAGCTGGAGCCTTGTTCATGAAAAACAACGGATTAAACTGTCTTCTTATTTCTAAACAAAACAGTCGGGTCTCTGTGACCCGAGATTTCACCTTTAACACCGCAGTGAACACAACTCTTAAAGAATAACACAGCTTAAAAGCACACATCATGAAAATGACAAAAGTTATTCTTTTGATCACATCAGCCTAAAATCAAAGATAGAAATAGTCTCTTTTTGGTGACTATGTTATCAGATTATAGCTAAATGAATGATTTTGTAGTAAATGTCTTGCTTTACTGAGAGGTCAGTAAAGGTCATCACTGGACAGTTCAAAAGTACACAGGTGTCTTAAAAGTGGACAAGGTCATGCCCACTACACGAGGCAGGCAGCCTCACTATTGCCAGAACCGCTGCCGCTGTCTTTCAATTTTGTCAATATGTAAGATACCCGCCAACTCCAAAAAGCAGAAATCTGGTTATCATAAATCCAATTACTGTATGTACACATCTTCTACATCCTCTATGGACAATACATTCAGACACAGCATCTTCCACTGGTCCCAGGAATCCATAGTGTATCCAGCTGTGTGTGTCCCTTCAGGGCATGAGGGCTCTCATTCGCCCAGTCTTCTCATCAAGAAAATGTTATCAATTACATTGAGAGACCAGCTGACCAGATTCATAATTTACAATTCGGAGGATATGTAGTGAGAGGTTCTGATAGGAATCACAAGACAAAGAGCAAAGCAGGAGGGAAAAACGTTTTCCTCGTAGAGGGCAAGCAGGAAAAAAGTTCTTGTCCACAGCTGAATACTGTTCTCTTATTTTACAAACACTTTAAATATTAATGTCAACTGAAATGCACAAGTTAAATTTTAAAAGCTCTTTGTAAAAGTGGCAATGTTGTAATTCATTGTAAACCAAAAATATATATTGCACAGATCAGCACACAACCACCACCAAAGTGGTGAGCTGTGATATAAACTAAATGGGACAATGCAAAGTCTCAAAGTATACAAAACTGTACATTTAAAACAAATTAAATGCTTTTTGTTCCTCATATTTCTTTTGTTTTTCTGGCATGTCCTCCATTGGTCCAAAACAGTCGTCGCTAATAAAGCAAGTTATAACCGGTGGATTTTCATGTTCCAAGAGACGGAAAAAGAAGTGTGAGGGTGGCTGTTTGAGCACATCTTATGGCACGGCTCATACATTTGTTAAAGCAACAGCACAATCTGTGCAAACATTTTGTTTGGGGTGAAGCCGGTGCCTCCACACACTAATTATAACACACTCTTCAGTGTTTCAACATTTGTTGGCGAGAACTTGAATCATTAAACATACTTATATAATTAAACTGCTAACTTTTATATATTTTCTGTTTATTCCTATCCTCATTAGTGGATCTGTAATTGTTTTTTTCCCCTCTATTTCTAAACTCACAAAAATTCACACCACGGGAAAAATATGACACCTATGTGATATGAGACTCTTTATATGTGGAGTTAAAAAAGAAAATGTGTCACGTTATTTTGTGGTGCAACATGGAAACATGAAACTTTAAGGTTTTATGAACTGGTTCCTTCAAAACATTCTCTTAATATTTGGTTAAACTTTCTAAAGGTCCTATTAGTAGCAGTTTAAAGTAGCTCACAGTTACAGATGTGCATGCAGATGTTTGTCTGTCTTTGATGTGGGTCACATTCATGTGTCGTGTACAGTATAAGAGTTTGCAGTCAGTGTTGACCACTGTAGGGCTTTATGTGCAGTAGATGTAAGAAGGGTGCCATCTAGTGGTCCTTCTTCTTTACAGTCACTGAATGTAAAAAAGTTTGAATTGATGTTTGGTCTTAAATTGCATATTACTAGACAACTGATTCCAACATAATTAAACTTTATTTTTACACGTCTGCCATGATATCTGCAGTGTTAAAGCAAATGTTTAGGTTCTTCATATATCAAAATATTTTTATTTTAGTCACCTGCGACTGAGGGCGGCACACAGTTTGCTGCCTCTCAGCGAGAAGGTGGCCGGATGGCCCGGATCGAATACAGGCCTTGGACATTTCTGGGTGGAGTTTGCATGTTCTCTTTGTGCACCAAAAACATGCATGTTAGGCTGATTGGTAACTCTAAATTGTTCCTGGAGAGAGTGAATGGTTGGTTGTCTACGAGGCACTGTGATGGAGTGGAGACCTGTCCAGGGTGTCCCCCACTTCTCACACTGTGATAGCTGGGCATGGGCACCAGTGACCCCCACGACCCAGAAAGAAGCGGGTAAAGCTGATTGATGGATGGATGGATAGATGAATGGATCGATCTGTGACTGAGTTGTAAAAACGAGTCCAGAATAGATTCCCAGACATTCCTCCCCCAGCGATGCTCTCCTGTTCCTAGAAAGTATCAAGGTGTTCAGGCCTAAGAGAATAAACTGTAATCCCTCCAAGTTCTAGAGGGCTTCTTGCTAATCAGATGTTTGAACCACCTCAGTTGATTTGTTTCAACGAGGAGCAGCAGCTCTGAGCTCCTTCCAGACCAGGGGTCTGCAGCCTTTACGATCAAAACTTTGACTTTGAAAAGAGCCATTTTTGCACCTTTGTTCACTAAATTTAACATGTCCAGAGGCACAACAATCTGCTACAACTGTGATTCAAGTGGTGGCCCACGGGCAACTTTAGGTTTGTTGGAGGGGGCTTTTGTGGACAGTAGGGGCTACACATTATAAAGCTAAAAATGATTTTTAACATTAATCGATTTTTTTTTTTACAATTTAAAACAAAAGACCAGATTATTGTAAAGAAGGAATAAATAAATTGTATTTTTTAACATTTTTTTAACAAACTATAACTTATGCAGACCTGTGATTGTTTTGTTGAAAAAATAATTAAGTATAGAAATAAAGCATAAAGTTACAAAAATTAAAACGATTAAAACCAGCTTTATGTCGTTTGTATAACAACCAATAAATTTCAGTTTTATGCTAGTTTCTTTCAACGCTTGAAAGAGCCACATGTGGCCCCAGAACCACAGGTTGCAGACCCCTGTTAGATGATGCAGCTCTTCACTCTCTCTAAGGCCGAGCCTGGAAACCCGACAAAAGAAGCTTGCCCACTTTTATCAGAGATCTTCTTTGGTCATAATCGAATAAAACGGTTGAGGGTTGAAATGTTGATGGACCAGTAAACCGAGAGCTTTTCCTTTCACCTCTTCACTACAGACAGGAGCGACGTCCTCATTACTGCAGAGGAAGCTCCAATCAGTTGGTTTGTTTCCTGCTGTCACTTGTAAACGGCTTAAAACAACTCACTCCAGATTATTCTTTTTTCTGGTGGCCTCAGGTTCAGTGGAGCAGACTCACATCCTGCCCACTTCACATTCTGCTTTAACCTGACCTGCTGCACACTGAAGAGAATGAACTGAACGCACCAAGACTCAAATTATTCGACAAGAGCAGAAAATGTGTGAATATTCTGTGTTTGAACAAGACAGCCATTGTAACAGTGGAAGTGTGTACGTATTTGAGCAAGGTCAGGTTTAAAATTCATTTTCCTTCACACTGTTGCTTTAGTGGTGTTCTATCTTTAGCTGACATCAGGCAGTAAAAATGCAAAGCCCAGCAAAAAACTTGTTATAAATTTACAACAAAGTTTACTGTGGAAACACTGAAGTCCACACCTTGTTAATCAAACTGGAGCAATTTGATTAGCAATTTCATTCGTTCCTCTGAGATCTAATTATAGTGAGTATTAATAGGTGAAGAGAATGAATTTACCTTATAAAATTTATTTCAAATTGATTATTTTCAGGGAAATATTGCTGACTAAAAACAGAGCCTAATTGATGATGTTGAATGTGCTGCACATAGTGGTTTTTAGTTAAACAAGAGAATGGATCATATAATGAACTATATTACTCTTTAGATTTTCATATTGTTTAATTCAAACCAGCAAAGCCCAGTAGGGCCAGGTATAAAACTAAACAAAGTTTTTTTTTCTTCTTCTTTTGGCCCAGTTGTACAGATTGTGAAATAATGTTAATATCAGGAGGTGTTGCGTTTTAGTGTGATCACAAAAGCTGAGGTGGTGATAGAACAGAAACTGATGTGTGTGTGTTTCACTTTGTAGTGTGTCACAGCCAGCTCCACATCCACATTTTTAAATCTCCGAGTATGACTCTCTGATTTAGTTTGCCGTTTCTTGAATACTTTTCTCTCAATTAAATGGGACTGAGGTTTATGATCCAACAATAATAATAATAATTCAATTTATAATGCACTTTTCATTAATAAAAATCTCAAAGTGCTAATGTGTTCAAAAGATACTGCTCTGGGTAAAGACAAAACTAATACGTACTAATACTTTATTTTTTATTTTAGTCAGCACATGCTGGGCTCCATGTGTTCCTAAATTAAAGTGCATGTGGTATCAGCTGTCAGAAATAAATTATTTGAAACATGTAACTTATTGCAAATATATATTCATGCTACCGAGACATTTGCAGACAGCAAGTCAGTTTCAGCTGCTCCCTTCTTCATGGGCTTTACACATTGAGTGAACTCGCATGAAAGTTTTTGCAGTCGTTTTATGCTGAATGCCCTATGATGCAATCTGGAGCCTCGGGATTATGACAGCACTGGCCACTGTATCTCAGATATTTAACTTTATAAAAATGGGCAAAAGTGCTTTAATTAGCATTATAGACAAGTCTTTGTTACACTGCCACGTGTACCATACAAAAAAGCTTCATATAATAGTCTCTTGTAAGACTTACAGCGTAAGTGTTGGTCAGTCCCTTGTAATTACTGGTCTCATCCAGAGGACGTCAGTCTTTTATCGTTTTATATTCCTGCCATCTTAAGACAGCTCAGTGCTGCTGAAATGCATCATTATGAAGGTTAACACAAGACCAGAGCTAAACATTTTACAAATCTAAACCATCAGCTTGGAGGAGACTCCGACTCATAATAAAAATTATCTGAGAGTTCAAACTGTGCAGACTGGAGACTTAACCAGGCTGAGGCCTTCACTTTTCTATCTAGGCTATACGACAAGTGTTTTGGGATAGTTCAGGGAGACTCCGTGGATCAGAAATAGAATAGCTCGTTTAAATAGGACGCACATTTCCATTTGTGAACATTAGGAGCATAAACCAAAATGCATTTCCTCTGAATGCGTCACATTAGTGAGAGTGCAAAGGACCAAAGCGAACAGGATGCTCATATTATCCTCATGCCTTCAGTGTCATAGAAACACAATGATGCAATAAAACACTCGCAGGAGTAATTACAAGCATGATTCATCTCTCAGCTTGTTTACATACATCTTGAGTGCATCCTGTTCACCTACTGAAAAGGGGTTTTCCAAAACTTCCCGTTTCGTCCTTCATTTGTCCAGTTTCTTTTTAAAAGGACACCGCACACAATGCCAAGTCCTACACATTTCTGCAGACGCTGCCAGATTTGCAGATCTGGCATTTAAGCAGATTTTTTTTTTAAATATGAAACAATAACAGTGAGTACCCTGAACAGTAAGTAGTAGTAAGTGCCCAAGATACAATTTCAAATAAGATTATGGCAAAGTTGTGTTGAATTCAAAAGAGGTCTGATTCACTTCTAACTGGATGGATTTGTATTTAATTTATAGGTCAAAATTGGTTGGTTTAAAAAAAAAAAAACTTTAAAAATAGATATTAATTATAAAGAAAAAGTAATCATTTATTCAACAGTTAACATGCAACAAACTATGTCAATTAAATGCAAAATACAGTACTACATAAACAAACAAGGACTATCTGTTGTACATAAACACATTTTATTCAGCCTGATATAGGTTACACGTGGAAATGAAAAAAAATAAAAAATAATTTCTAGAAGAACTACTTCCCTTTGTGGAGCTAATGATACGAAAGTTTTAATGAGCTTCAGATCCTCATTTGACAGCTTTCAACATCAGCTGCCATGGGCTGTGAAGCATGAGCATAATCACATGCTACAACTGACCAGAGGCTCGTTTTAAAACCTTTTTGAAAAGGATACAAAAAGAAAACGTTTGCCCTCATGTTCAAGGTTTTCCCACCAAACCATATGGAATGTTGTTTTAGAAATTTCAGGCAAAAAAACAAAACAAACAAAAAAGTTATCTGCAACAGCAGAAAAACCAGATTTAAAAATAATTAAAATAAAAATAAAATAAAAAATCCCAGAATTCGATTCCCAGGTTGCTACCGTTTGTGAGGCAATAAAACGCCTCAGTCAAAAGTCAGCTCAACAACAAAAAGACATCCGACCTGCTCCGGTGATTCTCTCTCAGCACCCTTAAACATAAATATGAACAAACCACAACCTTCATAATTATTAGTACAAAAGGTACATTAAATTTATACTGCTTTAAGAACAGCTTTGGGCTCTAATATATTAGGACAGTCAAAGACACAAAGACTGATGAGAAAAAAGAAGAAGGGGGATCTTAAACATTGAACTAGTGTTTGTCTTTTTTTCTTTGTAAATTTCACAAAGTGCAAATTTTTCATTATATTACATCATCACCAATTGTGGAATTTGTTCATTTAATATTATATAGCAAAGAAAAATTATTTCTTACACATACTGCCAACAAACCTATAACCAACCACCATCCATCAATAAAAGATCAGTAAATACATGCTCTAATGACACCCACCAATTAGAAACTCAACCGAGGCCTCTGTTCAGGCTCCTTACATCTTTTACAGTAAACTGTTACTGTCAGCGTGCGGTTATAGTTAAAATATATATTAATCTATCATTAAATAGTATGCCTCGTACTTGTCATGCACTGAAAAGCATTTTGGGCAAGCTGTACAAGAAGGAAAGGCGTGTGGACGGACTTGCACAGGCTGTGGGCTCCAAGTCAGGTCCAGGCACTCTAACCACCTGTGACGCCCAACATATTCATCGCAACATGTCAGTCCAAAAGATGGTTCTCCAGTGTGTTTTCTGTGGAGCGAGCATTTGGGTTTTTTTTTTGCTTGTGGATGGGAATGTTTGTGTTTGTGTGTAGGTGCGGGTGTGTGTGCACACGCACAAGTGTGGTCCTAAACTTTGCTTCACAAAAGAGCTGCAGGAATCACTGAAGTTTTGTTCCGAGCTTTCGTTGTCTGTTCCTGGAAGAGGGAGAAAAAAAAATAAAAAATAAGTGCTATAATGTATAATACAAATAAATATAATAAAAAGTTAACAACAAGTCAAATGTTCATAGAATAAAAAGCCAAATAGAAGTTCAAATTATTTCATCCAGAAATAACTCTGGCTAGCTAACCCCGCCTCTAAAAAGAATCGGAATCGAGAGGAACCAGAATCGAAACGAGGAATCGAAATTGTTCAAATTCAAATGATGCCCAACACTATTTATAATGTAGCTTATTTTGTTTCATTTTTATATCATTTATTCTATTTGCCTTTCATTTTATATCCTTTTATATGATTGTTTATTGCTGTCTGTACCTCATCTGTGTTCTTTGCTAAAACAAGTCTCTCTTGCAAATGAGTCCTCGTGGCTCAATGAGACTAACGTGTATAAATGTTGAATGCATAATTAGTTGGTTATATGTTTGAAGTGAAGGCTGCTATGTGGACTGGGAACCAGGACCCGGGGAACAGGTCCAGATGTAAGGGGTGGGGATTGAACAAAAATGAATACCAAAATTTAAAGTGTGTTTTTGATTGAACGAAATAATCCATCCTTATCATCAACCTTGTGTCAGTCCAGGTTGCAAAGAGTGGAGCATGCTCATGTGTTGGTCCAAAATAAGCACAAGCATGCACAAGTTTAAAACTGAATTCTTCACACACACAAAAAAACTGAAGCACGCTTAAATAAAAATGAGCACAGAGAAATCTGATCTGAAAGCAGCACAATGACTGCAGCCCAAAACAGTAATGAAAATGGTCTGTTTGTTACTGAACACATTTAAAATGTTTAGTTAAAAAAAAAAAAAAAGAAGACTGTCAGACTGAAGAAAGAAGTTATCTGATGCTCAGACCAGTTTTTATGTTTGTAAAAGTAAATTTTAGTGCAAACTTCTTGTGCAAAAATAAATCTCCACACCTATGTTAAAGTTTCCCCACTAAGCTCACGCATGTGCAGAAGTAATACTTCATTCTGACAGTATCTTACCTGGCCTCTGATCTGGTCACTGTATACTCAAACCACAAGATGTTGGGAATCAAGCTCGTGTCTCGCACCAGGAAGTACTCTGATATTGGCCTGTCAAAAGGCAATAAATAAAAGTGGGAAGAAGAAAAAAATACACATAAAAATGTAAAAAAACTAATGACCTTTACATGGTGCTGCATTCATTTTTATTGTGTCATGAAGAGGAGGGGGTAAACTGAAAGAGCTACTTACCACGCTGCAATTTTAGGGAATAATGGTGTAAGCACCTCTTGTGTGAAAAAGAACCAGATTATAGCAAATGTAGTGCCTGTTACTCCACCATAGAAAACCTGGCTCCAAGTGTGATACAACAAGTAGACCCTGAAAATCAACGAGACGTTAAAACTGTCCGACATGATGAATTTGCTTTTATTAAATAAAAACAAAAAAGTCAACTACTGTTACTGCTGCTATAATACTGATGCTAATATAATTAAACTTTTTTATATAGTTATATTTAGTTGCACATAAATAGGTGTGAGCATGTGAACTGTCACTCATGATTATAGGCATGATCAGCTACTGAGCAAGATTGAAATTTTCATTTAATCACAAGTTCGAGCTGCAGCCTCTCAGCGAGAAGGTTGCCGGTTCAAATCCCGGTCCGGGGCCTTTCTGGGTGGAGTTTGCATGTTCTCCCCGTGCATGCGTGGGTTTCCTCCGGGTACTCCGGTTTCCTCCCACAGACCAAAAAACATGCATGTTAGGCTGATTGGTGACTCTAAATTGACCCTAGGTGTGAGTGTGAGAGTGGATGGTTGTTTGGTGTGAGTGAGACAGGTCCCTCTTGTAAATGAGTCCCCGTGACTCAACGAGGCTAGCCTGTATAAATAAAGGTTGAATGAATTTTTTTGTGCCTTTGGTTTTGGATGGAATGGGTGGAATAGATAAATACATCTACATGTTTATTCTTTGTTGTTGCTTGGTGTATGTTGTTGGCTAGAGGTTTAATTTGTTTTAGGTTGTTGCAGGTGGAGGTGTGAACAAAAGCACAACTCTACCTCCACCCCTCCTTGTCTCTCGACACGCCCATTTTCAGGGAGATTTTGGAAGGAGGAGTTACCGATCCACAGGGTGTGGAGTTGCTCTTTAAGATGCTGGATCCAGGGAGCTCTTAGCTCCCTTTCCCTTCTCCCTCTTTTTCCACTAGCTTACACACTTTTGAGCGGTCTCTCACAGATGCACTGGTTTTTGGACTCTTCTGGTTTGGACTGTTGTTTGTTTGTTTGTTGTTGTTTTTTGCTGCCCTTGTTTTATTCTGGAGCCTTTTGTTGTCATCTTTTTTTCTTTTTTTTGTCTTCACCTTGGAGCTGTGGCCTGTAGCTGGCGGCATCAGCCACCACAGATAATTTTTGTTAACTTTTTGTAACTTTGGCCTGGTGGGACCGGTTGTCCTGTTTCGCCATTTTCTTTTGCAATTTGTGTTTTTGTAGATTTTTTCTTTTTCTTTCTAGTTTTAGTCTGGTACCAGCAGCGGCTTAGACGGCCCTGTATAGGGTTGGGCCCACTGTGGTACCTTTTTGTTCTGTTTGACTAGGTCACTTGGGTTTTTGTGTCTTTTGGTGGACACGGGAACTGGGAGTTAATGATCTTTTTCCTTTTATTTTTATTTTTTCATGAAGCAGCAGCCTTTTTAATCAATTGAATGTTGAACCCCCTTCTGTGCATCTCGTGTCCTCTTTCAATGTGTTATGTTCATGGTGGACGCAACAGTCAGCAACAGGAACAGCAAACTGCTGAAAGAAACTGGGATTTTTATACTAAAGATAAGCACCTGATAAATTCAGCTATAATTAATGATGACCTAGCCTGGTTAAAACCACACCCCGTCCTTCACTTTGCTTCTGACTAGGGTCTGGCATTCCTCCCATAGAAAACGATTTCTCCGTTCGATTTTTGAACGGACCAATCAGAGAACAGAAGGCGGAGTTTTGTTAGCTTAGCCTGGCGAGGTCCAGGCTATTCAGATAAATAGCTCAGAAACCACTCGGTGGATATTTTTTCTGCTACCAGTGTGTAATTATATGGCTCTAATTTACTGACTGTTGGCCTAGATGAAACATTTGAGATAAAATTCGATTTTTTATCATTTATTTTCGTAGCGCACCCGAGGCTGTTTGGAAAATGTCAAACCGAAACTATTTAAATCCAGCAGATTTGACCATTTCGTGAATTGATTTAGGAACTGTTAAGCTCAGGAACACTTCTGATATAACGTCAGCTAAGAAATATAGTTTTTCTCAGGAAAGAAATAATAGTTTTTTACCTTGTTTTCTGGAAAATTCCTTCGTGGCGGCAGCCATTTTAACTGACGACGTCAGTCAACGTCGTTCAAAACTCCGCCTTCTGTTCTCTGATTGGTCCGGTAATCCGCCAATCTGCCTTCTGTTCTCTGATTGGTCCGGTCAAAAATGACCGGAGAAATCGTTGTCTATGAGACAAATCCCAGACCCAGCAGTGAAGGGAAATAGAATTGAGCGGAGCTGTGCAGGAATGGCGAGGGCCAGGCTAATGATGATCAGGTTTAGGAAGAAAATTACTTCTTCTCTGCTATCCTATCCTTTGTAAAATAGCTTCAGAGTCTGCTGTCGGTTTTTCCCCTTTAAAGAAAGGGATGGGGGCATAGCAGAGTGGGATGAGCCACCAGACCTGAATAGCTTATGTTCACACCTGGGGGGGGTGACAGTTCAGTTGCTACTAATTTGCAGGTAAAGTGTGCGACTTCCTGCTGACAGACCGTGATAGAACAGCCATAGTGAGGTTAGATGTTCCAGTTAATTATGGAAAAGTGTTGCCACAGGTGTTTGCTGTGTGTGCTGCCTTTGGGAGGAAATAAATGCTGTTCAGATGCAACAGCAGTCTGCATCTGTCCCATCACTGCAGAGTTGGTGTGAACAGGAAGTAGAGTAAGAGATTTAAAAAAAGTAACCAAAAGTCTCTATGGCAGTATGCCAGATCTGGGAAAATAACACCAGCACGTTGATGTGGGCTAATTAGTTAGCCAAATTAATTCAAGCCTGCTGCAGGGTTCTTTCCTCACTTGCCAACTCATCTACTGTAGCTTGTTGCAAATAACACTTAATCAGTGCTACCTTAAAAAGGGTGACTGTCACCCCTCTGGTAGATAAGACACGACTGGTTTGTTTCTTCACTGGTTTGTTTCTTCACAGGAAAAATGTTCAAACAGCTGACTTTGTTCAGTCGTAAGGATGGTCATAAACAAAAGGCGGAGTGACAGCTTTGTGCAACCAGCAAGAGAGAAAGACAGCAAAGCTTATAGGGGGATAATAATCCAGCATCAGTGTATGTATAAAAAATTTAAAGGAGAAATGTAATCAAATCTGAAAAAAAATCGATATAACAAGAATTTCATATAGTAAACATCACACATAAACATACTTAGTATGCTTTTTTCAAGTCAGTAGCTTAAAGAAATAGTTTTTTACATTTTTCCTGCTACATGCCGAAGTGCAGTGATTTCTGTAGTCATTTTCTGGACGCACTTTTATGACACAATTAAGACCTCCTTTGCTATCTTACAATAACACTGAAGCTATAAACCCATCATTACTGTCCTCCTGTCTGTCATTTAAAATGGAAGCAGAAGACTTTTTTGAATCTGAAGGATATCACTTTAGTTTGTCAAAAACAGTTTGGTGATTTAGTGCATTAATGGGCATTTCTATCCTGGAAATACGAATAGCCGTGCGTTAGCCGCCGCATGCTAACGTTAGCATGCTAGCGCCGTATGCTAACGTGGAAGTGGGGGTGTTGAAAATGTCCTGAAACAGTTACCAATGTCTTGTTAAGCTCTGTCTTCCCCAGAACATAGTAGGATCTAAAATGATTTTTAAAGATGAAGGAGCAAGTTGAAACATGCTGTCTCCCTCCTTGCTAGCAGGCTCCATTGGGAGCTGCCTGGCTAACTAACTACGGTGGCCCTACACGGCCAAAATTCTACAGCGGCCGAATGCACAGGAGCGGTAAAAATACAATATAAAATTTAAAAAAAGTTTTAAAATCGATTTTGGGGCTTTTAGAATCGATTCTGAATCGCCAGGACTAAGAATCTTGATTCTTTAAAAAATAGATTTTTTTTGCTGCATCCCTAATTGCTACACACTGAAACCTTTTTGTCCACAACTAGATACACACACTAATATTATAACTGTATGAGGGACGACCATTTCACTGCCTATGTCATATTCAGGGGACGGAGAGCAAGCAGGGGGAGGGGGGTCAAAAACACCAGATGAGAATTTTTTCACTTTGCAAAGTCTAAATTTGAGTTAGGATGACATTTTTGACTTGTGAAAATTTCTCAACAAGCTTATTTTATGCTTTTCATTAGACTACCATTAGCTTAAAAACACTTTTCATTTCTCCTTTAAATTAAATTAAAAAAACACTAGAACCATGTCAGTACGACAGTGCTTTAGGGCCACGCTAAAAACAAAAATATAATGCCATGCTAAGAAAAAAAAATTTAAAGCCATAAAATTACAAGAATAAAGTTGCACGAGACTTATTTTCTTTTTTACAGTTCTCGGTTTTTTTTGTTTGTTTTCCGAGGCAGATCCACAATGTGACCTGTCAATCAATCCAGTAGGCGTGTCAGCAAATGACCAGTCTGAAGCTAAATGCTCCTATAAATGAGCCGCTGTGTCTCTTCAGCCTCTTTCTGGCATATTTATTGAAGACCTTGAACAGTGCTGCACGCACACAATTTCCCCTCACTGTGCGCCATTTTCAAAAGGAACTACCTGTAAAAACAAAAGTCATGACGTAATGACGTCACGTACAGGTAGTCCTCGGGTTGCGACGGCCTCGACTTACGACGTTTCGAGGTTACGAACGCCCTCCCATTGAAAAGCATTGTTCGAGTTACGCGGTTTACGCGCCTTTACACCAGAAAATACTGTACTGAAACTCAGCGGAAATTTACAGGAGGGAAGGGGGAGCTTGACGCGCGCTCAGTGGAAACTTACAGGAGGGAGGGAGGAGCTTGACATGCTCAGTGGAGCAGGAGACCTCATTGTTTGGGACAGGCTGACAGGAGCAGAGGGGCTAATACAGTATACTAACAGACCTTACTGTAAAACTCTGGACTGCTGGACCGCGCGCAGAGACCTTATTGTTTGGAGTGGAGGTTTCGATCTAACATGCTAACAGACGTTGCTGTACCAACAGACGTTGGTAAAAATACAGTACTGTACGTATGAGGTGCCATTTGGACGTATTTTCCGACTTACGTGGATTTTCGAGTTACGAACGGGCGTAGGAACAGAACTTGTTCGTAAGTCGGGGACCACCTGTATATGCATCCCAGAAGCAGCATACAAACACAACAGCAGGTGGCAGGATTGGAACACGTTTTGAATAAGAATGTCAAAAACAATAAAGTTTAACAAACAATCTTCATTTTACCACAGTTAAAATACAGTACCGATAAATCTGCTTTATCTTATCAGACTTCAGGTAGTATTATGACTCATTTAGCTTCGAATTGGTTATTTGCTGACACACACCTACTGGACTGATTGACAGGTCGTGTTGTGGATCCGACTCGTGAGGGGAAAAAATTGACAGCTGTAAAAAATAAAAGTATTGTACGACTTTATTCTCAGAATAGTCTTTATTCGACTTTATTCTCATAATTTTATGACTTTTAATTATATTTTTTCTTGGCGTGGCCCTAAAGCTCCGTTGTATGTTAAAAATATCAATACACTTCTTAAAACTGTGGCATACTGATGACCAGCCCATGCTTACGTCCTACCATTGCACTTCACCACAAATTCTATTTGCTCCAAAGTTTTACTTATGCATGTTCTCTATATGCATGTTCTCTATACTGTATGCATGTTCTCTATATGCATGTTCTCTATATGCATGTTCTCTATATGGCATTTGTTTAGAAAATGTCAAAGCATTCTTGTCCAAAGTGTTTCTGAACCTAACCTCTTAATGTGATGCATGAAACAAGTGACCAATTTGGATTTCTGGCACATATGAGAGTAATTACTGTGCAGGCCACACTGCTGCTAATTTTGGGCTGCACATCTGCTGAGTCCCTCTGTTGGGACATGATGAAATTGATGTCACACTGACCCATGTCAACCAGAGCAGATGTGAGGAATTGATATATTTGCATTTCTAACACCAGCCGATGAACTTTAAAATAATCTAGCAGACCGCCTAATGTGCTTCTCAAAGGGGCATTCAGAAGCCATTAATTTAATGTGTGTTATTGTTATTATGAAAGCTACTCTTCAGTTTATCAGAATAACAATAGCCAAGACAGATTCTAGTACCCGGTAATTATTTAGAGACATAAAAAGTAGGCTATATGTTGGCATTTAAAGGGCTACAGATTTAATTTATATGGTGCAGTGGACATTTAGGGAAAAAAAATACATATCGTAAGTAGGGCTGGGCGATATGGAAAAAATCATATATCACGATATGGACTTTTTTATATCACGATAACGATATATATCACGATATATACAACACGATGTGTGTGTGTGTGTGTACAGGAAAAATTTGGACCAAAGTTTTTTTATTTTATTATTTTACTACAGATAGTTACAATTATAAGAATGTGAACAAAAAGAACAAGGAAATTTGGACCAAAGTAGAAACTAGATCTACCTAAGATCTACCTTAATTCAAGGAGTACGATTATGGAATGACTTAATGCCAAATGACAAATGTTAAGGAAGCCAAATCATTCCTTGTATTTAAGAAACTGGTAAAAAATGAATTGCTAAAAAAATATAAATGAATCTAATTTAATGTGTGATATATGTGAATTGAAAATTGACTGAGTTATTTACTTATTTTGTTATTATAGAAAATATTGTTTGAACTGTTATTAGATGAATAAGGAGCAGATTTAATAAGATTTATTCTTCATCTGCTACCTTTCATTTTATTATTTTTTTTCTATTATGAATACGTTAATTGTTGTATTTCATTTTATAAAATGAATAAACTAACAAACAAACAACTCCTTTTCTACTTTGGTCCAAATTTTTCCTGCAGGTGGCGGTAAAACAACAGCTGCTAATGAAACTCACGAAGAAGAAATCCGCTCTGAAGTTTGAGTAAACAAAGCAAGAAACAGAAAAGAGAAAACGTTGCGTTTGATTGCGGTTCTGTTGTGTCTCTGGTCTGTTTTGTATTGGTTAACTGGACCCGAGTTCGGACTCGGTTGGACTCTGGGTTCGTGTCCTCTGGACCCATTTTGTCTCCGAGTTTCAGCGGAGCGAAATAATGGAAGCTAACAAGGTGAGCTTCCCCCTCTTTTTGGTAAAAGTTATTCTTCTTGGGCTGCCTGTGCAGCTGTTTTCTCCTTGTTGAGATCTATGGTTGAGACACCGGCTTCATGCGCCTGCGGCTCTGTTGCTCTCGAGTTTAACAACGTAAAGCATGTGTCGCAAACCCGCGCGTGCGTCAAACAAAGCAGCGCCGTCATCTCGCAAAACCCCATATGAAGCTTCTTTGCGACAGTTATTTTTTTATTCTTATTTATCACGATAGAGACGATAGAAGGAAAGTAGCACGATAGACAAGTTTCTATCGTCCCCACGATATATATCGTCATATCGCACAGCCCTAATCGTAAGAAACTGCCTATGAATCAACTGGATTTTTGAGTTTTAATTGAACTAAAAATTATTCAGATTGATCATTATAAGCATCCTCAAATCTGTTTACAGAGCCTACATTATTTAAAAAAATACATTAATTTTAAAATCTATTATATAATGCAATCATCTCTTTACACTTAACATTACATTTATACGTTTTCAAAACATTAGGGATCCAAGGAGGTAAAATGAATGTACCTGCTGTATGAGACAGACGAAGCCATGCCCAACAGGAAAATGGACAGTATGTGTCTCCACAGAAGGTCAACACACCGAGCATTGTTCGTTTGATGCATTCTAAAAGATAAGCAAACATTTACCTCATCTAATGCTGAAAAAATTAAAATTACACCTGCAGTTCATGCAGCAATGACACATTTGCAACAAAATATATAACTAAAATAAGAAACAAAACAAGTGCCTTGACATAAATATGCATTTGTGCATTATACAACTTAAAGATGTTCCTGTTTGCAAATCAACATAAATTTTTGTTGACAATACTGTAAACTGCAGCTGGAAGTTGCACAGTACATGGAACTGTTTAAAATTTAAGAAAATTCAAACTCACCTTAAATAAAGGAAAAGAAAGAAGTAAACAACAAAGAACCATGTAAGCTGGGAATGGTTAGAGGGCATCCCATATTCTGCGTAGACAGTTGTGTGAACCCCTATAAAACAAAACAAGAACCCACAACATGGAGTTGTTTGTATTTTGCAGATGCATTTTTGTCAAAATTATTACCAGTCCTTCTACAACTCAAACACAAATAAGCATTGGTTTCATTAAAAGCCCCCTCATAGCTCTGCGTATGGCAGTACGCCACTGTACGCCGTCCGTACGCAGAGGCACAAGCGTATCCCCGCAGGGCATGTACGCGCAAAGCTCAAATTTTACGACCGCAAACGCGTTGTCGCACAATAAACTGCCCAGTGCCAGACTGTTTTGTATGCGACACAAATGTATTAAATTCCTCTTCTTCATCCTTGATCTGGACTTTAGTTTTTTTTTGCCAAAAGGCAAGTGATCGCTTCCTCCTCCATTGACTCCATGACTGAAATGATGAGAAATGAATGAATTTGTCACGAGCGAATTAAACTCGGGTCCAGCGTGGCTGCAGGAGGTTCTGCAGATTTCCTGGAGTAATGGTCTGATGTGTAGACTGCAGGACCAGCGCTCCCTGTTTTATTTTTTTAGAACTTTTTAAAGGGGACCACAGATGCAAAATTCACTTTTTAATGTTTTTTTTTTAACTCTACTTTGGGTATTTACTTCTTAAAAAAACAGTCCTAGGGCCAAAGAAATGCACCTAGTGGTATATTTACTCTAGATTTATTTTTCAGGGATATAAATGTCTCATTTTCAAATCCTGCGGTTTGTGACGTCACAAGCCGCAGCCACAACCCACCCCAAACCTGAGTCCAGCCCCTCACCTAGCAACCCCTGGTTAGGCTCAACCCAGAGCCATATATATAGAGAGTTCCGACACCCTTTGATCTCGCCGACAGGCGGTCAATCGTTCCAAACAACGGCTATGGAAACCTTGTGGAGCTGCGCCCTCTGGCGGCGACGGAACGCTACTGCAGGCAGCTTCAGACTGTAACCATAGCCATGGAACAAATCGACCCCTCCATGACCCACGTGACTTCCGCATTCCATTCTTACAATGGAACTCAATGAGAGTGTCGCAACTCTCACTTTATATGGCTCTGGCTCAACCCACTTCAGTATAAAAGACGTGACAGTTGTTTTTCCTGATTTCATCTCATCTTTTGTTTAAATGTTCTTAATTTCATGTGTACAGCACTTTGTTGCAGCTGTGGTTGTTTTAAATGGCTTTATAAATAAAAGTATAATTGTTATTTTTACGTTTTAGTTCAATTTTTAGCGTATTAGCGATCGCTCCCAACGAGCAGCCGGCAGACGTAAAACGAGCAGATCACCGCTGCCTGACCATGCAACGAGCGGAGCAAAGCGGGCGGGGATTGGACATGCCGGCGAAGGGACCATCTGCCGCCGGGAGCTGCTAGCTTTTGAGGACCGTGCTCCGATCAGAGGTTGCCTCATACGGATAAATTATCTGGAAACACTCGGTGAACTTTGTGTATGTGTCTGCGATCGCTCCCAAAGCGCCGCATGCAACGAGCGGAGCTAAGCGGAGCTAAGCGGGCGGAGGAGGAACGAGCTAACATTAGCCTCGGATTCGGGTGGGCTAATGCTAACAGGTGCAGCAAATGGCGGCGCGCGCATACGGCTTTCGGTAAGTTATCTTAAGCTAGCACTAGCCATTTCTAAAGTGCATGAAATGCTAACGTAAACCCTTTGGAGGGCGGAGTTAATGTAAACAGATTTTTGAAGGGCGTGGCCTTCAGAGCTCATTATCATAAACTGGTCGTTCTGAACGGAAATGAGAAAAGGCAGAACTAAAAAGGGGATATTTTATTATCTAAGAATTATTTTGTGTATTTAATTGAATGAACATGGTCTGGATAGCCCACAGACATACCATAAAAATTTATGAAACCAATATTTGGTCTCCTTTAATAACACATAAACACAGAACACCGCTGCGGCTGCAGCTGCCAGCTCGCACATTTTTTCCCCCATCCGACCTGTCAATCAAGATGGCCGAGATGGTGTAGAGGCAGGTCAGCCGGCTCAGGATCGGAAGGTCCGGGTTTGATCCCCGGTCACTACATACCTCGTTGTGTCCCTGGGCAAGACGTTGCTATAGAGTTGCTCCCGGTAGGACTGGCAGCGCCTTGCATGGCAGGGTACAGCTACCGGTGTATGAATGCGTGTATGAATGGGTGGATGGCTGGTACTGTGAAACGCTTTGGGGCCCCTCATAGGGGGCTGGAAAGCGCTATACAGTATAAGTAAGCTCCATTTACCATTCAATTCAG
Source organism: Garcialebias charrua (assembly GCA_038048925.1). NCBI lineage: Eukaryota > Metazoa > Chordata > Actinopteri > Cyprinodontiformes > Rivulidae > Garcialebias > Garcialebias charrua. The sequence continues at coordinate 2,187 of JBBPBX010031825.1, read as the reverse complement.
TAGGCGTATCAGCAAATGAGCAATCAGCTACCTCAATTTGTCCCGTGGGTAAACGCTCTGGGCTGCAGCTGCTCAAATGACATCAAGAATTTGGTGCAAAAACGTGAGAATGTACGCAAGAACGAACGTCGAGCTGTGCGGGTGAACTGCCTGCGTACAGTGCCTGCGTACAGTACACGCGTACGGACGTACGCAGAGCTATGGGGGAGCCTTAAGGGGGAGATACTTTGGGGAGAACATCTGCATCACATTTTAAATGAAACTGTTCTATTGTGATTCATTTGTCATGCAGGCATCCCTTTGTGTAATTAAAGTCTGTGTCTAAAATTATATCACATTGTGATATACAAGCCCAAAACCAGAAAAGTTGGCACGTTGTGCAAATCGCAAATAAAAACAGAATACAATGACTTGCAAATCTTTTTCAACCCATATTCAACTGAATAGAATGCAAAGACAATATATTTAATGTTCGAACGGAGAAACTTTATTTTGTTTTGCAAATAACCATTAACTTAGAATTCAATGGCAGCAACACATTGCAAAAAAGTTGGCACAGGGACATATTTACCACTGTGTTACATCGCCTTTCCTTTTAACAACACTCAGTAAACGTTTGGGAACTGAGGAGACCAATTTTTGAAGCTTTTCAGGTGGAATTCTTCCCCATTCTTGCTTGATGTACAGCTTAAGTTGTTCAACAGTCCGGGGTCTCCGTTGTCGTATTTTACGTTTCATAATGCGCCACACATTTTCAATGGGGGACAGGTCTGGACTGCAGGCAGGCCAGGGGAGGACCCGCACTCTTTTGCTACGAAGCCACGCTGTTGTAACACGTGCAGAATGTGGCTTGGCATTGTCTTGCTGAAATAAGCTGGGGCGTCCATGAAAAAGACGTCGCTTGGATGGCAGCATATGTTGCTCCAAAACCTGTATGTACCTTTCAGCATTAATGGTGCCTTCACAGATGTGTAAGTTACCCATGCCTTGGGCACTAATGCACCCCCATACCATCACAGATGCTGGCTTTTGAACTTTGCGCCTATAACAGTCCTGATGGTTCTTTTCCTCTTTGGTCCGTAAGACACGACGTCCACAGTTTCCAAAGACAATTTGAAATGTGGACTCATCAGACCACAGAACACTTTTCCACTTTGCATCAGTCCATCTCAGATGAGCTCGGGCCCAGCAAAGCCGGCGGCGTTTCTGGATCTTGTTGATGAATGGCTTTTGCTTTGCATAGTAGAGCTTTAACTTGCACTTACAGATGTAGCGACGAACTGTAGTTACTGACAGTGGTTTTCTGAAGTATTCCTGAGCCCATGTGGTGATATCTTTTACACACTGATGTCGGTTTTTGATGCAGTACCGCCTGAGGGATCGAAGGTCACGGGCATTCAATGTTGGTTTTCGGCCTTGCCCCTTACGTGTAGTGATTTCTCCAGATTCTCTGAACCTTTTGATGATATTACGGACCGTAGATGGTGAAATTCCTAAATTCCTTGCAATAGCTCGTTGAGAAAAGTTGTTCTTGAACTGTTCGACAATTTGCCCACGCATTTGTTCACAGAGTGGTGACCCTCGCCCCATCCTTCTATGTGGATGACTGAGCATGTCAAGGAAGCTGCTTTTATACCCAATCATGGCACCCACCTGTTCCCAATTTGCATGTTCACCTGTGGGATATTCCAAATAAGTGTTTGATGAGCATTCCTCAAATTTCTCTGTCTTCTTTGTCACTTGTGCCAGCTTTTTTGAAACATGTTGCAGGCATCAAATTCCAAATGAGCTAATAATTGCAAAAAATAACAAAGTTTACCAGTTCGAACGTTAAGTATGTGGTCTTTGCAGTGTGTTCAATTGAATATAGGTTGAAAAAGATTTGCAAGTCATTGTATTCTGTTTTTATTTGCGATTTCCACAACGTGCCAACTTTTCTGGTTTTGGGCTTGTATATCATCACTGTATATCAGTGGAACTACGTACAAACCATAATGTAAAGTTCTCAAATGTAAAGAGAAAATGCAAACAGGTATTGAGCCGTTACCTAAATTATGACTTCTTTCACAACTCAAAGCAAAATGGCATCAAGACCAGAAACTGATCTGATGTTTTTGGGACGCCAAAAGAAAATGGCTTGCTCTGTCACTCACCTGCACAAGGGCGTGGCTCCCTGAAAATTTGCTT
>JBBPBX010031824.1:0-34269 GCA_038048925.1 Garcialebias charrua | reverse complement strand
AAGCTTTTTTGAACAAGTGGGTCTTCAGTCTGGTTTTGAACAGAGTCAGATCAGAGGTGGCACGCAGCTCAAAGTGCAAGGTTCTTTCCAGTCCTACCAGGAGCAACTCAGGGTTAAGTGTCTTGCCCAAGGACACAACGACACATGGTGCGAGTCCCAGGAGTCGAACCGCCAACTTTCCGATCGGCAGACGACTGCCATTACCACTACACCACGGTCGCCCCACATTACTTGACTGGCATGGTCAGATGGTACAAGTAGGTATGAGATGGAGACCGTCAATGTAGAATAACTGATCTTCCTATGGTATCATATGGGTGGCTGTGGCTGAGTGTGGTCAATCCAATGCTAGAGTTAGTGTAGCAATTCCAAGAGCGATCACACTCCTTTGTCTTGGACAAGACACTACTAACTAGAGAAGGTGCTGTGCATGCATAGTCCCTTTACACTTTGATGGACAATATTGAAGGTGCTGTTCATGTACAGTCCCTTTACCACTTTGGGCAATATTGGTACCTGAGGAACAAAGCCATGTCTTTCTAATGTTTTTGTGAACAATGCCCATCTTTTGCCATTTCGCGCTGCTAAATGTGCATGGAGTTACCCAGAAGGAGCATGGCCAACTGTTTTACGGGGTCAGGCCCATATATCACAATGTAGTAGCCATGAGGAACACAAGCCAACCATAAGCCCATATGTCACAATGCAATAGCCATGAGGGGCACAAGCCAGCCATAAGGGAAACGGCCTATACATCCCAATGCAGGGTCACAAGCTGGCTATAAGGGGCAGGGCCCATATGTCACAATGTAACCATAAGGGGCATAAGCCAGCCATAAGTGGCACGGTCCATATATCACAATGTAGGGTCACAAGCTGGATATAAGGGGCATGGTCCATACATCACAATGCAGCCATAAGGGACACAAGTCAACCATAAGGGACATGGCTCATACATCCCAATGCAGAGGTACAAGCTGGCTATAAGGGGCACGGTCCATATGTCACAATGTAAACATAAAGGGCACAAGCCCGCCATAAGGGGCGCAAGTCAACCATAAGGGGCACAGCCCATAAATCCCAATGTAGGGGCACAAGTCGGCCATAAGGTACACAGTCCATACGTTTGTAATGCGGTACCCATCTCAGAACGCTTGGTGCCCGTAAATGGGCACGGATTGACCTGAATGGCATGGCCGACGTGCCCCAATGAGTGTCCGTTTGAGTAGGGGCATATAAGGTACATGACGGGCATGGCCAATACGTTGTAATGGCGCGTGCATGCATGGGGGAACGGCTATCCGTGCCCCTTATGTACGTTTGGCGCTCGTCACTGCTCCGCCTTGTGGCGGAAGTCGATATAGCACGCAAAATAGCTTGGCCCCCGTAAGCGACAGAGATACGCCATCTCGGCCGACGCGTTTGGGGGCCGGACGGAACTCGGGGATGCGCTCGGTGAAGCTCCAACACGCACGGCGGCAAAGATATGGGCGAGGTGAACTCCCTACACGAGGTGTTTGCTTTTGCCCGCATTGGAGCGTATGGTCCGCGCCCATAGCTGGTTACGCTGGAGCCTTATATTCCTTAACCTTCAAGGTTCCAGTTCCCTCTCTAGTACCATACCATACCATACCAAATTATTTATAGAGCACTTAAAACAGCAACAAGGCCAACCATAGTGCTGTACAATAGAAACAAAAATTACAGTGGATAAGAAAACATAAAATAAAAATATAGATAGAAATAGAAACAGAAACTAACTAAAATGGCCAACAATGTATAGTACAGAGAGGATCAAAGCAAATCACACTGTTGTAAGGGGTTAATGAGGAGGTCAATATTAATACTGACCTCTTTACCTTAATTAATTTACTTATTCAGATTGAATAGTAAATTCACGGATTCTGTTCTTTTTCAGTTTACCCAATATCTCTGTGATCTTTATGATGGATAAATAAACAGAGCCATTAAGTGACAAAGACGTTAACTTAGTTTGATATGTCAAAGAGACACTATCATTTATTTAAAATAAATCAACTAAATTAACACCATTACACTTGATTGACATGATTTCACTTTCTTTCAATTCAAATACGTCAGCACACTTAAATTTAACACAACAGACATAAATACTAGATGTTAAACATATTTAGTCTGTGGGCTCTTTAACTTAAAAAATAGTTTCCAGCTTAGATTGAGAGGGGAAAGAAATAGGAGGAAAGATTTAAGAAGAAATTATCATGAGCATGATACCAGAGTGACACTTCTCCTCCGACTTCTGCTAAAATCCAGGTACGTTTTGTAAACAGCTCTTTACCTTTTGACGACCGCCCGGTAAGAGGGAAGACCTTGTAGCCTTTCAGATGCACGGATCCTTGTGGGGACCAGTACGATACCTTCAAGCAAGGTTCTGGTTTACGTCTCCAACGTCTCCTGGTTTTGCTTGGTCATCAGAGAATATGTCAGCTTCAGGCCTCTGACTTCAAGATAAACTTATTCCAGGAAGGAATAGACAAAGTTCTTGATCTTACGCTTGTTCGAAGTAGACTCATAACAGCCTGTTATCAGTCCTTAGCTGAAGACGCCGGTCGTTAGCTCTTGACCACACGTGTCCAGCTCTTGGGAAAGTTCACATCTCTTGGAAGTTCCCAGCAACTCTGAAGCCTTTAGCAAAAGCTTAGACTAGTACTTAAGGAAGGACCAGTCGAGGAGTTCATTTGTCTTATCAAACCCAAGGTTACAAGCAGCAGCAGAGAGAAATGTTTAGGAAAAAGATAGATAAAGCTGGAGCCCTGCTCATGAGACTGTCTCTGAGTTTCTAAACAAAACCGTCCGGTCTCTGTGACCCGAAGGCTTCACCTTTAAACACAGCAGTGAACACAGTTTAACTCTTACAGAATGACACAGCTTAAAAGCACACATCATGAAAATGACAAAAGTTATTCTTTTGATCACATCAGCCTAAAATCAAAGATAGAAATAGTCTCTTTTGGTGACTATATTTATCAGATTACAGCTTAATGAATGATTTTGTAGTAAATGTCTTGCTTTACTGAGAGGTCAGTAAAGGTCATCACTGGACAGTTCAAAAGTACACAGGTGTCTTAAAAGTGGACAAGGTCATGCCCACTACATCTCCCCCCTTTTGGAAGCCATCGCCAGTCCTTGGGGATGGGGTCCAACACGAAAGGAAACCTTGAACTGTCTTTGATCTTGAAGTAATCCAGTAAGTGGAAAAGAAAAATCAAAAATTATAATCCCATAAAGTTTTTGGAAATTTCATACTGTTCGGAGGTAATCCCATTACGAAAAGCTTTTAATCCCTTGGAAAACTGAGTCTGTTAACTCCTGGAAAACAAAGTCTGTGATCCTTTGGAAAACAAAGTCTTATAATCCACAGCGATAATCCCACAGCAGTAATTCCACCACGATTAGAGTTGGTGATTTCATCAGCAACAATTGTTTTCATAATCAGCATGTAGAGGGGATCCCTCGATTGACGCAGAGGAGGCGACCCTTGGATGAAGGTTGAAGACCAAGCGTTGGAGCTGCAGGTCCCCACATCGAAGGTTGTTGGCTGGTTGGTTTCCAGTCAGTGCCACTCTGGTTCTATGTGTCATGCAATTATGTGGTTTTTAAGGTGGGCATATGATTGGGATTTTACATTAAGCCTTACCTATATGCACCTGGTATGTAAGCTATCATGGTTTAGAACAGCTACACTTACCAATTAAGGGGTGGATCAATTCTGTAAATTAGATATAGGGATCTATACCTATAGAATTTTGGAGGGCTTCTGTAACGAAGGCCTCTAATTCCAAACTATTCCTCCATTCACTAATTAGTTTAGGTTAAACTAAAGTAGAAAAATGAAATATAGTTTGATCTAAATGTCTGTTGTCTTTTAGACGAACGACGTAGGATTTGGTGTTCCTAATAAATTTTAAGTCTATGGCGAGACTCATCAAAATGAATAGATAATCTAGAATAGAAACGATCGAATCGGTTCAATTTAGAAATTGTGAGACCAGTGTAGTTTATGGTACCTTGGGTAGCTTTAAACTACATTGACTCTTCAACGATTGCGATTTAACAAAATGAACTGCATGTTGGCATAGTTAAATCCATATCATTCATTAACCAATGTTAATATAAAACCTTTTTGGCTGGGAGTGTTCAGAACCAAACAGTATCTCAACTAATGACAACAGTAATGACTAAACAACAAGGAAACAACGTTTCACTGCTTCGACCCACTCTTGTCGTCAGATTCCAAAGTGCAACACACAAGCAAAACAGGTCTCAACTTTATGACCGAGGTCAAATCAAATCTCGTGGATTTAAACGGTTGTTAAGGTTAGTTTTTTGTTGTGGGTTTTAGACTTAGCGTTTCTAAGTTCAAGTTGGACAATGCGACTTATAGGGTGGGAAATATGGTAGTTTAAACCTGATTAGTTTATTTACTAACTTGTGTTTGTACGACCTTATTATCCCATGAAGTCGGTGAGTTGGTGAGATCTTTGTCTTTTGTGGAGTCATTGAACGCCTTGTAAGGTTTGATCTGATTTCGATGTACCCATTTAGCAATTGGCTCTTTACGGCCTTTGCTGATTTTGATCTCGTAGACGACTGAGGACACTTTGTCTGTTATCAGATGAGGTCCAGTCCACCTGGGCATTAGTTTGCGGGCGAGAGTTCCGGTCCCGGACTCTCCTTTCCCGGTTGCTGGGGCGAACGTATAGTACCAGACTCTGTCTCCCACTTGGAGTTCATTGTGAGAGGCCTTCTGGTCGTAGTACGCCTTGCGTCCTTCAGCGGATTTTTCCAGGTTTTTCTGGGCGAAAGCAAAAGTGTTTCTGAGGTGTACATTCAAATCTTTCATGTATTGTTGTGTAGTGTAGGCTGTCGCCATGACGGCGTCACCTGGTTGGTACAACAGGTGTAGAGGGAGAGTCATTTGTCGACCGGTCATCATCTCGAAGGGAGAGATGCCAGTTGATGTGTGTGGAGTGGCTCTTATGGCCATGAGGACCAGAGGGAGTTTCACATCCCAGTCCTTGTGATTTGCGGCCACGTATTTCTTCAAAATACTCACCACAGTTCTGTTCGCTCTCTCGACTTGGCCTGAAGCCTGTGGGTGGTAGCCGACATGAAAGTTGGCCTTGACGCCTAGCGTCTTCCACAGTTCTTTCATCACTTCACCTGTGAAGTGTGTACCTTGGTCTGAGTTCACCCGAAGGGGAAGTCCAAACCTTGAGAATATATGATTCATTAACAACATAGCAGTTGTTTGTGCTGTGTCGTTAGGAGCTGGTAGGCATTCTACCCATTTGGTAAATGCACAGGTTACCGTGAGAAAATATTTATTTCCTCTAGAGCTCTTAGTGAGTGGTCCAACCCAGTCGATCTGGAGGTCAGACCATGGGAATGCAATGCCTCTACTTTGCAGTGGTGCTCTGTGAAGTGGTCTGGTTGGCTGAAACTGGCCACACACCACGCACCCTTCAATGTAGTCCTTGACATCCTTTTTCATTCCAGGCCAATAGGCAATTTGTTTTAATGCCGTCAGCGTGGCTTTATCTCCTTTGTGTCCTGCGGACGGGAGATCATGGGCATGGACTAACATTACCCCCCTTTGGTCATGGGGAACCACGAACACAGGTGAGGACGTTGGTCCATGAGCGAAAGTTAAGATGCCCTTGATTAGTTTTAGCTGTTTGCGCAGCTGATAGAGGACCTTAAGGTCTGGATCGGAATCCAGGTCGTCTTTAGACGGACTATTTTTGTTCGGATCAGTCAGGTACAGTATCATGGAGTTGATAGCAGGATCCGACTTCTGTAGTTGGATGATGTCTGGGTCAGTCAGTGCAGGTCGTACAGAGACTGCGTTGTCAGCAGGTCTGGCTGCGGCCTGTGCACGTGTGACTGCCATAACTCTGACTGAAGGTTGTGTTGCAGAGTCTCGATTAACCAGGAGGGGTCGAAGGACCATAGAGGACCTTCGTCGGCTCCTTCCTTGGCTAAGGAATCTGCAATGTCATTGTAGTACTTGTCATCGCCTGGGACTCTAGAATGCCCTGGAACTTTCTTCCAGTAGATCTGTAAGTCGTGTGATGTCACCAAGTGATCACACGCTATGAAAAGCTCTTTGTGTTTGACCACTTTTCTGTCGCTTGTTAGGAAACCGTTCAGTTTCCACACAGCGAGGTGACAAGCGAAACTCAAACGAGCATAGTTAGAGTCAGTGCAGATGACTAGCGTCTTGATGGAGCGTTCTACTACCATCTGGAGAGCTATTAGGATTCCTGCAATCTCAGCGTACTGAGAAGTCTGAGATCCTAATTTGTAGCTGAAAGTTATCTGCTCTTGGTCTTGGAGGAGGACCCCTCCAACACCTGCTCTGCAGATCTTGTCGCGGAGGAATGAAGATCCATCCACGTACAATGTTGTCATATCTTTGCAGATATTGTCATCAAAGAAGTGGTGATTCGGGTCTTCAGTTACTGGGGGTTTTACCTCAACCGGCGGCTGGGTGGCTGGTACATCTTGTGTACACTTCTGGCAGATTGCCAAGTCCGTCCCCAGATGAGACTTCTTGTTTTGACCATAACGTATGTCTAGGTTAAAACTTTGAAGTGCCATGAGCCACGTTGCAACACGTGAGTTTGTCACCACACCATCTCTGATGCGTTCACTGTTAAGAAAGGTCACTGGCTGGTGTTGTGTTTCCACAATGATTTTCTGTCCACCAATGTAGCTGGAGAAATGTTTAACTGCCCACACTGTGGTCAGTAAAGCTTTCTCACAGTCTGAGAATCTCAATTCGGGGCCTGCCATCGTTTTGCTGGCGTAGGCTACTACACGTTTGTCTCTGTCGTGTATCTGGTACAGACCTGCACTTATGCAATGAGCTGAGAAGCCCACTTCCAAGTAAAACTCTTTGTTGTAGTCTGGGTAGACTAAACAAGGGGCTGACTTGATCCTGTTTATAAGAGCGTCCATTGCCTGTTGCTGTTTGTCAGTCCAAACAAATGGTACGTCTTTTTTAAGGAGTTCAGTCAGTGGTTTCGCAAGGTCCGCATAGTTTTCGATGAACTGGTTCGAGTAGTTACACACGCCCAGAAAACTTTGTAGTTCTTTGAGATTGGTGGGGACTTTGAGATTGTCGAGGCCTTGGGTGCGAGTCAGCTGTGGTTGTACTCCGTCAGGACCTACAAGTAGGCCAACGTAGTCCACTTTGGTTCTGCACCATTGGCATTTTGACAGTGATATCTTAGCACCAGCAGTTGTCAGCTGATTCAGAACGTGGTCGATCTCAGCCAAATGTGAGTCCAGTGTTGGCTGCCTCAAAAGGACATCGTCCACGTAGATCAGTGTTCCACGCTCGTGGGCGTCTGGACATGCTTTGTTCAAGAAGATGTTGAACTCTGCAGGTGAGTTAGCGTAGCCAAAGGGACACCTGTTAAAGGTGTATTGACGGCCACCAAAAGTGAAAGCTAGTTTGTACTGGTCCTCGGCGCGCACAGGGATGGTCCAAAAACCAGAGGCGACGTCGAGGGTCGAGAAGTACTTACCATTGATGACCTTGGGCAGTTCCTGTTGGAGTTGCGTCATAGGCCATCTGGATAAGGGAACTTGTTTGTTTAGCTTTCGGTAGTCTATAGTGAGTCTCCACTTACCATTTGGTTTTAACACCGGCCATAAAGGCGCAGAGTAAGTGCTGTTACAGTATCGGATGATACCTTTTTCTAACAGGTCATTAATGATTTCTCTGATAGGTTGATGTGCTGCCAGAGGAATCTTGTACTGTCTGACAAATGCAGGGGGAGCATTAGGCGGGGTTGGGATGCTCACTGTGTGGAGCGTGGTCAACCCACAATCCATCGAGTCAGCTGAGAATGATTTCTCATACTTTAAAAGAACTTTGCGAAGTCTGTCCCTTTCTTCATCAGTTTTCAGGGCGTCGGCTTGGGCGACCACCTGGTCAATCTGTGAAGCAATTGAGAGGGGTTCTTGTTCTTTGGGGAGCTCCATTGAGTCCCTTTCAGTGTCGTGAAACCTGTTTACAGGTAGTGCACTGTAAGTTTGGGGGCATAGACTGCCTCCTTTGTTGAAACCGAACCTGCGGACAGTGTCCTGGTCGGCCTCAGTGGGGGAGAAAAGAGCTATGGCCTGTGTTGGTTTCGTGAACAAGACTTGCCCCGTGTGTTGATTTGGGATCAAGTTTTCTGGGAGTCCTCCCAGAAATGGAATGCTTAGCTCAAAATCATGAAAATCAGTAGAGATCAACCATCCTAGCTGTGTGTTTTTTGGGATCAGTACCTCTTCTGTGCTTGTGTTGCACACAGCAACAGTCGTGGTTCTGCAGTCGAGGGTCACTTGGCATGTGGCCTCCATGGACAGTCCTAAGTTGAAAAACATAGGAGATGGTTGAAAGTATGCCTGTTTTGTGCTAATAGCTTGTCCTTTCATGATGTGACACATCACTGGCTTGTTCATAACCTGTGGTGGTACCGCAGTGTTATGGCTGTTAGCAATCTGACAGACCTCTGGAATGGTCTGTCCAGCTTTAAGGTTCTCTGTGGTCAGCACAGGAGAGTCCTTCGTGGCTGTATCCAGTGACCACAGTACATTGTTGTTGATGTCCACTCGGACACCTAATCTTACCAAAATGTCGGAGCCTATGTAGGTTGCATGTGGTAAGTTCGGGACCACGAGGAACGGGTGATCCAGTTCTCGTTGGTTCCAGATTAGTTTAAGGTCAATGATCCCTTTAGCGGTCATTACCTGTTTATCGTTGGGGTCTAGCGAAAAGCGGAAAGCCTTTCTGTTCATTCCTAGACCCAACTGTTTCTTAACCAAGGTTCCAAAGAAAGCTTGGCTGATCGCTGATTTCTCCGTCCAAGGGGACAGAACAGCATCATCGGTGTGGGATCCTTGAATCTCAACACCATTGACTACCTGTGGTAGGTAGTGTCCGGTGAGTGCCAACTGTTTCAGCTCGCAGAGGGGGCTCTCTTGTTGGGCCTCTACTGCCTCACCTGTAGTTGAAGGTTCACCCACAGGGATTGTGCTCTCGTCTGAGCATTCCCTTTTGCCTTCCGCTGTACCTGCCGTTAGACGGTCAGTGTTACTCTGTGTAGGCATATCGATCGGCAGTGGTTGACTCACTCTGGTCCACATTGACTGATCGCCATAATCTATAACCGCGTCGAAGCGGTTTATAAAGTCCTGGCCAACCAAAAATGGGCATGAGTCAACGGTGGACACGTATACCGGGTGGTATAGTGTCGTTACACCAATCTGCATGTGAACCATTGCTATAGCTGTTAGGGTTGTACTCGTCTCCGAGAGACCCTGCAAAACTATAGCACATTCTCTGAGGGGTATTTCCCTGTCAACACCGTTAGCGGCCAGCCGTAGCTCTTCTAACAGTGTGGGTGACATAACGGATATGTCTGCCCCACCATCCAAGAGGGCCTCTTTTCTGAGGACCCCTTCCAACGTGATGGACAGGTAAGCCTTCTTAGCGGGCCCCTTTCTGATAATGTCACACAGGAACTTACCAGGTTTTCTCTGACGTTTATCACGCCTACCCCGGACTGTGTGACCTTCATTTATCAGTACTGTTAGTGCAGACACACATGGGTCTGACTGTTCAGTTCGTGGCGAGCCACTTTCAGCGGTGAGTGAGCTTTCCCCCCCTTTCTCTGACGAGGGTTGCTCAGACTCCGTAACAATGAAGTCATGGTTACAGTCAATGTTTTGTTGACTGTCACATTCTGGACTGTCAATGATTTGACTGTCATTACCCTGATTGTCAGCCACCTGACCATCAGTATCTTTGTGACTGCCAGCAACTGTGGCATTGTTGATATTTGTGTGCTCTGAGCATCTGTCAACGACAGTGCTGCACAATACTCCAGGCTTGTTATCCTTGCCTGTATCATCCAAATCTTTTAAAAACCGACGTAATTTCTCCATGTCCTCTGGGGACAGAGAATTACGGCCTTTCCTCTGGGACTTTTGCGACTTTTTTCCTGTCTCGGACTGTTCTGTTCGAGGGGTAGGAGGAGCAGGTCCACGGCTCGGGGGTCCCTTCCGGGACCACCCTGGTTTCGGGGGTCCCCTCTGGGACCGCCCTTGGTTCGGGGTTCCTGCTGGGACCACCCTTGGTTATATGGGTTACCCCTGTACCCATAATCTGTACTCCTTGGACGCGCACCCCCCTTTTGATCCTTTTGTTCACCCTCCGTGTTTTGCCTGAGCCACCCTGGCTTCTTTCTCCAGCGGGTACCCCCACTTTGTGGTTTGTCGGGTTGAAAGGTCTGATTCTTTTCGCCTGTCGGTGGATAGGGAGCTGGTGCTCGCGTCCCTTCCAGTTCCAGCGATTGGGGTTCGACTCTCGCACTCGTGAACACCTCTACGGGTGTTCTGCATTCCATGCGGGCCTCGAAAACATTTACGGCGCATTGTTTCATTTCCTTGATGGTTTTGTCTCTGAAATTAGCCATCACTTGTACTGACTCTTTTATATCAGGGTGGAGGTTTTTACCGAAAAGGTATTTAAAACCTACTTCGTCCTCCATGCCCGGTTCATTGCGATTACCAAAGAAAGCCTGGAACATTCTCTGGTAATATGCCTGTGGATGCTCTTTCTTACCTTGCACGACCTTCTCGGCATCAGGGTAGCCACCAGGCCCCATGTTTGGAGTGAACTCTCGTATAAGAGTATCACGCAACAGTTTGTAATCTGTTTTCATGGCGTCTGGTTGGCGATCAATGAAGGCATATACAGGCCAGTCTGCGGTGAGCCTGATCAGTGCAATTTTATCCTCAGCAGTAGCATTTGGAAAATTACCCAGTTGGAAGTCAAGAGAGTCTAGGTAGGTCTTTGTATGGATTGAACCCAACGGCCCTGGCTCAAAGCGTTGAATGTATCTAGAAAGCTTCTGGAGTTCAGGTATTGGAATAGAAAGGTTAGCACCATTGCTATTCCCATTTACCTGTGATCCATGTGCAGGTGTTGTTGTTGAGGACGCAAGTCCCTGCTCCGACTGGCGGGTCTTAACAGGTACGGTGAGCAATTCTGCATTACCGCGTGGAGGTGGTGGGGGTGTGAAGCCTTGAGACTGCTTTGCCACAACATCCACCCATCTTTCCCTTTCTTTAAAAAGGTTTTCTTTAGTTAAGGTCAGTTCCACCTTACTTTCAGTCACTTCTCTGCGTAAACAATCAACTTCAGTTTGTAGCGCTGTGCACTGTTCACTGAGTTTTTTATTTTCCTCGAATTGAGTGCTCTCTTTTAGTTGTTCTTTTAATCTATCATACTCACTTTTCAACCTTGTGCACAGGTTGTGGGTTTCTTCTCTTTTTTCCTTGTTCTCTTGTAATTCTCTAGACAGCGAATGTATTTCTTGCTGTAATTTTTCATTCTCCCTGACAGACTCGTCATATTTTCGTCCTCTGGAACGAATGTTTTCCTCATATGACTGTGCTTGCGACTGTATTTCATTTTTTAAACGTTCAGTCTCTGTATTTGTCGTTTTCTGGTATGACACAAAATCTGAAGTGGTACCTTCGTGTTTAGTTTTCTCATCAGCCAGTCTCTCCTCAAGGTCCACACACCTCTCCACTTCATGGTCCAGTCTGGCCTTCAACAGAAGGGCCAATTTGGCTAGACGGTCGGCGTTGAGCTTTTTCCCATCTTTTTTGAGAATGCTTGTTGTTAGATTTTCTAACTCTGTGTTCAGAGTGGAGGTGTCCATTGCTGCTATCTCCTCACCGTACTTCACGAGGGGTTTAGTTAGCAGCTTTAAGGCATTATCAACACAATCTGTGTCCTCTGACTCAGTGTCTGAATCCTCCTGCGCTGGGATTTTCTCCTCACCATCAGCATCCTTCAAGGATGAGGATGGTACAACGTCATCTGATTGTGTATCCATATTTGTTTTGAGTCTGTAAAAATCAACAAGCTGGTACATGCAGGTGTTATTCGAAAAAGAAATTCGTTATCAAATTAACCTCACTGTTTTAAATGTACACAGAAAAACGTTAAAAATGCTATTTTTAACCAAAAGTGTACAGTGTACGCCAATGCTGTTTAAAATTTTGAATGTGGAAATGCTCTGCTCTCCATCAACTTTTCTTTTTTATTTAATTTGAAAATCAAATAAAAGATGCTTTTTGAGTGTTATTTTAAATCTCTTCAGTATTTAAAATGAGCACAAATTGTGTGTCTGTACCTCTGTTATACTAAAATTTGTATTTAGAATAAACAGGAGTTTTTGTTTGTGTACAGAACAATTTTAAAGCTGGTAATTCTTCATAAAAATGCTGACTTCTTTATGATGTTTTTTAGAAAACTCATCTGTCAACGTCTTTTAACCAACAGGGGGCAGCTTAGAGTCATAATTTATCACGTGGAGACTGAATTATTTCATTCAGTATTTAACTGAAAACTACCTTTTAGAGTTAGTTTCTAGTATGTTCGTGATAAACGCTCGAACTGCGGTCTTGTCAGAGACAAATATATGTTGTTAGACAGTTTAGATGGCTTGAAATGAGTGTTTAAACTTTTAGTGAAACCACTTTTCACCGTGTGTGTGTGAATGTGACTGCTTGTTGTCACTCAATGTGCATCAGGAAATGACGACAAGAATGGGCGGGCCAACGCAGCGTGCGTAGCGCGTCACCAGCTTCGTACGTGAGCGAGGCGGAGCTCGCTACAAAATACGTGACGTCAACAAATCAATCACAGCGTATGTAGTTCATTCCCAAGCGTTCATGGTAAATGAAGTTTTCTTACCTTCGCCCAATGAAGTACCGGAAATGACGACAAAGTGGGTTGGTCGCAACGGCGTGCGACGTGATTGACAGCTCACAACAGCGAATCAGCGTTCGCCACAAGAGTGATTGACAGCACACAACAGCGAATCAGCGTTCGCTACAAGAGTGATTGACAGCTCACAGCTCTCGTTTCATCCAATCACAGCTCATAAACAAACGTGTACTAGGACACGTAGCTCTTTAACGTTAGCTTAGCACAACAGAATACAACTTTATAGACTCTTAAAACAACTCAAACGCTACAATTTAACTTCCCAAAATGCTGAAACATGCGGCGCACATCTAGACAGGCCAACTTAGTCACGCTCAGTAACCCAGCACTGCAGCTGTTTGAACAAACACGGACTCTCTCGGAGCGCGTTCAGGTCGGTTCCGTCCACGTTAAAGGAGCAGAACTCGGGTTTCACGAACCCATTATCCGACAACGTTCTAACATATATGCTGCTTCGACCTTCTTTAAAATGTAAAATACCACAACAGCAATCTTGTAGATGTTAAATTAGCTTCCAGGGCAGGCAGTTTGACTCGGCGATCAAACAACAAAGTTCTGTACCGGAGTGTGTGCGAGTGAGCTGGATCGGAACCGAACCAGAACCTCCACAGACTACGGCTGACAAAAACTTCACCTGAATGCTTCCAACAGCGCTTGCAGTGTTGAAACGAATAACAATCCCTCAGCCTCAAATGATAAAAACACGCAGAATCTGCCTGCTTTGAACACTTCCAGCCAAAATTATTATCCTCAGAGTTTAAAACTTGGATCCTTTTATGCAAACATGACGTTACAAGTTCATGACTGAGACCACAGATTTATCAATAAACTTTTAGAAGCCGATACGAGGCCACCAGATGTAAAGGGGTTAAAGGGGGGGTCAGTTTAATACTGACCTCCTTTTTACCTTAATTTTACTTATTCAGATTGAATAGTAATTTCACGGATTCTCTTCTTTTTCAGTTTATTCAATATTTCTGTGATCTTTATGATGGATAAATAAACAGAGCCATTAAGTGACAATGGACACGTTAACTTAGTTTGATATGTCAAAGAGACACTATCATTTATTTAAAATAAATCAACTAAATTAACACCATTACACTTGATTGACATGATTTCACTTTCTTTCAATTCAAATACGTCAGCACACTTAAATTTAACACAACAGACATAAATATTAGATGTTACACATATTTAGTCTGAGGGGCATTTCAGCTTAAAATATAGTTTCCAGCTTAGGTTGAGAGGGAAAAGAAATAGGAGGAAAGATTTAAGAAGAAAATTATCCTGAGCATGAGACCAGAGTGACACTTTTCATCCGACTTCTGCTAAAATCCAGGTACGTTTTGTAAACAGCTCCTTTACCTTTTGACGACCGCCCGGTAAGAGGGAAGACACCAGCCTTCAGATGCACAGAGTCCTTTAGTCCCAGCACGTCCAAAACTGGTTTTAGTTTACGTTTCAACGTCTCCTGGCTTCCGCGTTGGTCATCAGAGAATATGTCAGCTTCAGGCCTCTGACTTCAAGATAAACTTATTCCAGGAGGGAATAAACAAAGTTTTTGAGCTCGGCTTGTTCGAAGTAGACTCATAACAGCCTGTTATCAGTCCTTAGCTGAAGACGCCGGTCGTTAGCTCTTGACCACACGTGTCCAGCTCTTGGGAAAGTTCACATCTCTTTGGAAGTTCCCAGCAACTCACTGAAGCGTTTCAGCACAGCTTAGACTAGTACTTAAGGAAGGACCAGTCGAGGAGTTCATTTGTCTTATCAAACCCAAGGTTAACAAGCAGCAGCAGAGGGAGATTTGTTTAGGAACAGACAGAGAAAGCTGGAGCCTTGTTCAATGAAAAACAACTGATTAAACTGTCTTCTTATTTCTAAACAGAACAGTCGGGTCTCTGTGACCCGATATTTCCCTTTAACACAGCAGTGGACACAGTTTAACTCTCACAGAATAACACAGCTTAAAAAGCACACATCATGAAAATGACAAAAGTTATTCTTTTGATCACATTAGAATAAAATCAAAGATAGAAATAGTCTCTTTTGGTGACTATATTTATCAGATTATAGCTAAATGAATGATTATGTAGTAAATGTCTTGCTTTACTGAGTGGTCAGTAAAGGTCATCACTGGA
The DNA here is from genome assembly GCA_038048925.1 of Garcialebias charrua. Taxonomy (NCBI): domain Eukaryota; kingdom Metazoa; phylum Chordata; class Actinopteri; order Cyprinodontiformes; family Rivulidae; genus Garcialebias; species Garcialebias charrua. Next base: position 19,287 of record JBBPBX010031824.1, on the reverse strand, counting down.
CAGTTCAAAAGTACACAGGTGTCTTAAAAGTGGACAAGGTCATGTCCACTACAGATGTACGCTCCTCAATTCAGGACGTCGGCGATGTACACTGCTCTGATAGAGAGCAGGTGCTTTTGTGCAAGCACAACAGCTGTCTCGCAATGTGTAACAGCTGGGCTGAGTGCACGCCCTACTGACGGTTTATGTAAGTTACGGCCACTCTGTTGTCTGTGGATCAGAACATGCTGATCCTGCAACAGAGGAACAAAATGCTGACACACATTCAGGACTGTGAGAAGCACAAGCGCATTTATGTGAGAAGACATGTGGTCTGACCACTGTGCTCCCACCACCTGGGACAGGCACGTCCCACCCCCTAGCCTGACAGGGACGCGTATGTGAACACTGAGACGTGTGATGTTGGCATGTTGATAGGAACTCCCTCTGACAGGGTGAGGGGGTTTCCTTAGTGATTCAGATCAACTCCCATGGGGGGGGAGGGGGGGACAGAGATCATCCGTCTGTTCTGGTAAACCGGAACCACGCATAGGCGGCCGAACCATCTCTGAATAAGTCTCATGTGAAGCAGGCCCAGTTTTACCACCACATGAGCAGCTGACATCATTCCCAAGAGGTGCATGACAGACAGAGCTGTCACTACGCTGCAGGGTTTTGACACAGTGGAGCTGAGCTGACAGAGCGTCGGCTCTTGGCTGTTATAATTGGGCTCTCATTGTGGTTGAGTTTAGCTCCACTCTCAGATAAATAATCATCTGGGATGGGAGAACAGAACTTTTGTCCCATTTTATGGAAAAACCCAGGTTTAGCAGATGTGTCGCTAAAGCTTTGGTCTGTAGAGCTGCTTCCTCTCTGGACCGAGCTAATAAAAGCAGATCGTCCAGATAAAAAAGGATTCTCATTCCCGTCATGCGTAATGACTACAGAGCCGTCTCCACGCATTTGGAGAATGTGCATGGGGCGAGAGAATAAATGGTAAATGGAGCTTATTTATATAGCGCTTTCCAGCCCCCTATGAGGGGCCCCAAAGCACTTTACAATACCAACCATCCACCCATTCATACACACATTCATACACCGGTAGCGGCAGACTGCCATGCAAGGCGCCATCCAGTCCTATCGGGAGCAACTTGGGGTTAAGTGTCTTGCTCAGGGACATAACGACACATGGTGTGGGGAACCGGGATTCGAACCTCTAACCTTGCGATTGGGGGACGACTGCCATTACCATTACACCACGACCACCCCAACCGAACAGCAGGTGGTTGTACTGATACGGGACCCCCTGGAAGGAGAAACGCAGAAATTTCCTATGTTTCGAGATGATGGAGATGTGAAAATATGCGTCCTTCAGGTGGATGGAGTTGAACCAGTCATTCTGGTGAACGTTATCCAGCAGTTGTGTTATTGTTAGCATGTAGAATTGACTCTCCATAATCGATTTGTTGAACATGGACAGATCGAGAATAGGTCTCATCCCTCCCGTTGTTTTTTCGGAACCAGGAAGTAGTGGGAGTAAAACACAGTGTTTTCCTCTTTGTTGGGAACTCTGGAAATTACATTTTTCGTTCAGGAGTACTTCTGACTGGAGAGACGAGCTCTGTTCTGGAGGTGACAGAACTGTCTCTATAATACCTCTGAACGGTGGGGGTTAAGCTGCAAACTGTAGCGTGTAACCCCTGCTGATCAGCCGGTCCATCCACCTGTCCAGGGAACACACTCGTTGCAACTCTGAGTAATACTCGGAGAGCAGGTGTGCATGTTTTTGTTGTGTCATGGTTTTCATGGACGTCAACCAAGTTAGAGCCCCAGCCGCCGCCACCCACTTCGAAGATTCTCTGGGGGTAACCCAAGGGAGCTCAGACAGAAAGGGCTGTCGGTCCGTTTCTGTGCTGTGCTCAGGCTGCTGGCTCAAGTCAGAACTGAGGTGAGCCACCCCAACACAGCCGGGCCACTGACCGGTGACACATGACAGCTGCCACAGACCACCTGAGGGCCCGCATACAGCCCCCAGCAGACATCCCCCAGAACCACCCAGATCCTCCCCAGGGTGAAGGCAGGGCCCCCCCGACCAAACAGCTCCAGCAGCCCAGACCCCGACAACACCCCGGCGCCCCAAACCCCGACACCACCCCACACCAACCCCAATGCCCCACAAGGCCATATCCCAGACCCCCCATATTAACTATGTAACAGAGCCGATCAAAGAATGCCATAGACATTGATCCGATGTGCCGGCAGATGCTGTTTCAAGACAAATATGATCTAACAGAACATTTTTATACTGATTAATGCTAAGATTATTTTTATTTTTCCAATTCATGAGTATGGTTTTCTTTGCGATGCATAAGGCAGTGAAAATTATGCGGTATATATTTTTTTCTAGTATAACATCTTCAAAGATAACCAATAAACAAACAGATGGAGAGAGTGGAATATTACATTTCAGATATTTAGACAAGTCCTCACAGACCAGGGGCCTCATGTATCAACGGTGCGTACGCACAAAAACCTTGCGTACGCCAATTTCCACGCAAAACTCCGTATGTATTAAAACAGAACTGAACGTGGAAATGTGCGCAGCCCCACGCCAACTCCAGGGCTGGCGTACGCACGTTTCTGTGGTTTTGGTTCCATTGGCGACACCTAGAGGTGATTCTGAGAAACTGTTCATGATGTGAAAATCATTATTGTTCACACCAAACACACATGATTAACAATTATTACATCCACATGGACGCAATTAGAATATAACTATTCTATGATTTGGTTAATTATAACATTTCGTTGCTTATGTATAAGGCACATGTTGGAATTGATAAAGACAGAATTTGTCAAGATACAAACTTGGTTTAAAATAAATAAATTATCATTAAATCTAGAAAAAACTAATTACATGATATTCGGTAATAAAAAGAAAACTGTTGATGTTCCACTCAAAATTGAGGATGTTGAGATTTGTAGACCCCTCCCTGGGCTGCCACCTTACCGTGGTGGAGGGGTTTGAGTGTCCCAATGATCCTAGGAGCTATGCTGTCAGGGGCTTCATGCCCCTAGTAGGGTCACCCAAGGCAGACAGGTCCTAGGTGAGGGACCAGACAAAGTGCAGCCCGAAGACCCCAATGATGAGTACAATAAATGGACAAAATGTTCCCTCGCCCGGACGCGGGTCACCGGGGCCCCACTCTGGAGCCAGGCCCGGAGGTGGGGCACGTTGGCGAGCGCCTGGTGGCCGGGCTTTCACCCATGGAGCTCGGCCGGGCACAGCCCGAAGAGGAGACGTGGGTCCCCCTTCCCATGGGCTCACCACCTATGGGAGGGGCCAAAGGGGTCGGGTGCAATGTGGGATGGGTGGTGGCCGAGGGCGGGGACCCTGGCGGTCTGATCCTCGGCTACAGAAGCTGGCCATTGGGACATGGAATGTCACCTCTCTGGTGGGGAAGGAGCCTGAGCTAGTGTGTGAGGTTGAGAGGTTCCGGCTAGAAATAGTTGGACTCACCTCAACGCATGGCTCTGGCTCTGGAACCAGTTTCCTTGAGAGGGGTTGGACACTCTTCCACTCTGGAGTTGCCCCTGGTGAGAGGCGCCGAGCAGGAGTGGGCATACTTGTTGCCCCCCATCTTGGTGCCTGTACGTTGGGGTTCACCCCGGTGAACGAGAGGGTAGCCTCCCTTCGCCTACGTGTGGGGGGACGGGCTCTGACTGTTGTTTGTGCCTATGCGCCAAACGGCAGCGCAGATTACCCACCCTTTTTGGAGTCCTTGGAGGGGGTATTGGAGAGTGCGCCTCCTGGGGACTCCCTTGTTCTGCTGGGGGACTTCAACGCTCACGTGGGCAATGACAGTGAGACCTGGAGGGGTGTGGTTGGGAGGAACGGCCCCCCTGATCTGAACCCGAGTGGTGTTTTGTTGTTGGACTTCTGTGCTCGTCATGGATTGTCCATAACGAACACCATGTTCAGGCATAAGGGTGTACATATGTGCTCTTGGCACCAGGACACCCTAGGTCGCAGTTCGATGATCGACTTTGTTGTCGTCTCATCTGATCTGCGGCCGCATGTCCTGGACACTCGGGTGAAGAGAGGGGCGGAGCTGTCAACTGACCACTACCTGGTGGTGAGTTGGCTCCGATGGTGGGGGAGGATGCCGGTCAGACCTGGCAGACCCAAACGTATTGTGAGGGTCTGCTGGGAACGTCTGGCAGAGTCTCCCGTAAGACGGAGCTTTAACTCCCACCTCCGGGAGAGCTTTGAACACGTTCCGAGGGAGGCGGGGGACATTGAGTCCGAGTGGGCCATGTTCCGCGCCTCTATTGTCGAGGCAGCTTATCAGAGTTGTGGCCGCAAGGTTGTTGGTGCCTGTCGTGGTGGCAACCCTCGAACCCGGTGGTGGACACCGGCGGTGAGGGATGCTGTCAGGCTGAAGAAGGAGTCCTATTGGGCCTTTTTGGCCTGTGGGACCCCGGAAGCAGCAGATAGGTACCGACAGTCCAAGCGGCATGCGGCTCGGGTGGTTGCTGAGGCAAAAACTCGGGCGTGGGAGGAGTTCGGAGAGGCCATGGAGAATGACTTCCGTACGGCTTCGAGGCGATTCTGGTCCACCATCCGGCGTCTCAGGGGGGGAAAGCGGTACGCGACCAACACCATTTATGGTGGGGATGGCGTGCTGTTGACCTCAACTCGGGATGTTGTGAGTCGGTGGGCGGAATACTTCGAAGACCTCCTCAATCCTACTGGCACGTCTTCCACTGAGGAAGCGGAGCCTGGGGACTTTGGGTCGGGCTCTCCAATCTCTGGAGCTGAGGTCACCGAGGTGGTTAAAAAGCTCCGCGGTGGCAGGGCTCCAGGGGTGGATGAGATTCGCCCTGAGTTCCTTAGGGCTCTGGATGTTGTGGGGTTGTGTTGGCTTACGCGACTCTGCAATATTGCGTGGACATCGGGGGCAGTTCCCTTGGATTGGCAGACTGGGGTGGTGGTTCCCCTATTCAAAAAGGGGGACCGTAGGGTGTGTTCCAACTATAGGGGATCACACTCTTAAGCCTCCCTGGTAAGGTCTATTCAGGGGTTCTGGAGAGGAGGGTCCGTCGGATAGTCGAACCTCGGATTCAGGAGGAGCAGTGTGGTTTTCGTGCTGGTCGTGGAACACTGGACCAGCTCTACACCCTCAACAGGGTCCTGGAGGGCGCGTGGGAGTTTGCCCAACCAGTTTACATGTGCTTTGTGGACTTGGAAAAGGCATTCGACCGCGTCCCTCGGGGGGTTCTGTGGGGGGTACTCCGGGAGTATGGGGTACCAGGCCCATTGATATGGGCTGTTAGGTCCCTGTACGACCGGTGTCAGAGCTTGGTCCGCATTGCCGGCAGTAAGTCAGGCTCGTTTCCAGTGAGAGTTGGACTCCGCCAAGGTTGCCCTTTGTCACCGATTCTGTTCATAACTTTTATGGACAGAATTTCTAGGCGCAGCCAAGGTGTTGAGAGGATCCGTTTTGGTGGCCTTAGAATCGCTTCTCTGTTTTTTGCAGATGATGTGGTCCTATTGGCTTCATCAGATCGTGATCTACAGCTTTCGCTGGAGCGGTTTGCAGCCGAGTGTGATGCGGCCGGGATGAGGATCAGTTCCTCCAAATCCGAGGCCATGGTCTTGAGCCGGAAAAGGGTAGCATGCCCTCTCCGGGTCGGGGATGAGGTCCTGCCCCAAGTGGAGGAGTTTAAGTATCTCGGGGTCTTGTTCACGAATGAGGGAAAACTGGAGCGTGAGATCGATAGGCGGATAGGTGCAGCATCCGCAGTGAAGCGGGCTCTGTACCGGTCTGTCGTGGTGAAGAGAGAGCTGAGTCGAAAGGCAAAGCTCTCAATTTACCGATCGATCTACGTTCCCACCCTCATCTATGGTCATGAGCTTTGGGTTGTGACCGAAAGAACGAGATCTCGGATACAAGCGGCTGAAATGAGTTTTCTCCGCAGGGTGTCTGGACTCTCCCTTAGAGATAGGGTGAGAAGCTCAGTCATCCGGGAGGGACTCGGAGTAGAGCCGCTGCTTCTCCACATCGAGAGGAGCCAGTTGAGGTGGCTCGGGCATCTGGTTAGGATGCCTCCTGGACGCCTCCCTGGTGAGGTGTTCCGGGCATGTCCCACCGGGAGGAGACCCAGAGGAAGACCCAGGACACGCTGGAGGGACTATGTTTCTCGGCTGGCCTGGGAACGCCTTGGGATTCCCCCAGAGGAGCTGCTCCATGTGGCTGGGGAGAGGGAAGTCTGGGCCTCCCTACTTAGGCTGCTACCCCCGCGACCCGACCCCGGATAAGCGGACGAAAATGGATGGATGGATGGATGGAGATTTGTAGAGTGAGTGAGGTGAAGTTTTTGGGTGTTATCATTGATGACAAACTGACATGGAAACAACACATAAATTCTGTAAGAATAAAAATAGCTAAATCGATAGCAGTACTGTACAAAGTCAGAGACCTATTGAATGATAAAGCTCTGTATTTGTTGTATAACACAATCATTGTTCCACACTTAATCTATTGTATTGATGTTTGGGGGAATGCGTGTAAAACAATCACAAAGCCTATTTTTGTATTACAGAAAAGAGCTGTAAGAATTATCACTAGAAAACATTACCGTCATCCATCAAGTACATTATTTTATCAACTAAAGTTATTGAAGTTCCATGATTTGGTAGACTATAATATTTTATCAGTTATGTATAGAGCTCAAAATAATGCATTACCTTTAAATATCCAAATGCACTTTGTTAAAAGACAAAGTTGTTATAATCTTAAGGGGACAGAGTTGTTTGTAAAACCACAATTCAGAACCAGTTTGAAGGGACGTTCTACCTCAATCCAGGGAATTAGATTATGGAATGGCTTGGAGAATGTAGTTAAAAATGCCAAGTCAATGTTTACATTTAAAAAATGATCAAAACAAATGTGTTAAAAAATATATATGAAATAGCGTAATGTGTATTGTATTAGTTAGAAAATTAGAAAGAGTTAGTCATTTTGTACTGTTGGTTGAAGATTATTATTGTTTAATCTGATTGTTGGAAAAAGTTGGTTGAAGATTATTATTGTTTACATGGTTGATTATTGTTGTTTAATCTGATTGTTGGAAGTAAGGGGCAGATATAATAAGATTTATTCTTCTTTCTGCTACCTTTCATTTTTTTACATTTTGTACACAATCATTTATGAGATTGTCTTGTATTGTTTCTTTTGTAAAAAAAATGAACAAATTTAATAAACATAAACATAAAGGCATGTTGCCTGACAATATTCAAACACATTTTGTTAAAAGAGAGAGTGTATATTTTCTTAAAGGAATTGAGATGTTTGTGAAGCCTTATTTTAGTAGTAGTTTGAAGGAACGATCCACAATAATTCAGGGAATAGGATTGTGGAATGGTTTGGAAGATACTGTTAAGAATGCCAGATCACTGTGTACATTTAAGAGACTGATAAAGACGAGTTTCTTGGAAGAATATGGGAATCGTTAATACATATATCTACTTAAGTTGTTGTCTGATTTGATTAAGATGTTTGAGTTTTTATGTTTTTAATTTAGCTAGATTGTTATTTTCTTTTTGAAATAAAATTTTATATATATAATTTGATTTACATTAGAATTGAGTAAAAAGGGGCAGTTTTCATAAGACTAGTTCTTCTTCTGCCACCTTTCATTTTATTTAATTTACTTTTTGTTATTGTATTGTATGTATAGTTGTCATGTTTTTAAATGAAATGAATAAATTTTCAAAAAAATAAAAATAAATAACAAAATAACCTGCAAAAGATATAAAAAACAGAAAGACTGAATAGTCTTGCACAGCTTCAATTCTTGTTTTTTGGTTATTTTTAGCTGTTTTAGCACATAGATATATACACTAGATAAGCTGAGGAGGAGTCAGCGGCGTCGTCAAGCGGCAGCCATCTTGCCACAGACAGCAACATTAGCTGCAGCTGTGGAAACCGTATGGAGGTGAGGGATTTATACAAACAAAAATACGCTTAACTCGCTGTAATCTTGACGGATTTACAAACGGTTTATGTTTTTAAAAACGTTATTAACGTGGCTATGATTTCTTTGGTAATCAGACAGCAGTTTCGTCTTTTTTAAAAGGTTTTATTCGTGTTTTGGGTGTCACACTCATCGAGAATGTAGAATTTAAATTCTGTTTTTATTACACCAATAACTATTTTAAAACAAACTAATCTTTTGTCTAAATGACTGTCTTGATCATGACTGTATTTATTAGCAGACTATTAACAAGAGCCTTTGATTAAGGGCTAGCTAGTATTCCAAATATTTCCCTCGCATTCTTAGATCACTAGGAGCTCTTTGTTTTTAACTGAACTAAAGCTGCACATGATTTCCAAGCGGTTTGGTATGTTCAACACTAATTACTGCTTTGTGTTTTACAGAAATACTCTTTGACAAGATGCCTGACTTTTGTGCAGCCTATGGATGCTCCAATAGACGTAACATCAAAACAAGAAACCTTGGGATCACATTTCACCTGTAAGACTCTGTGACAGTATTATTACTTTAATTAGAATAATCATTGTTATATTTTGGATCAGTGCACATTACACGTCACGCTACACACAAAAAATGTGAGATAATATTATTGACATAATATTATACATAATATATATTTACATAATAATGACATATATTTACAGCACTTTGGTTGACCTTGTTGTTGTTTTAAGTGCTCTATAAATAAAATGGTATGGTTTGGTATAAGGCTTGTAAAAGTATCTTTATATAAATTATGATTATGATTCAGTGTTTCTTTTTGATACCATTTTTAATAGCTGTTTTATTGTACCAAAAGTAAATGCAAGCACACCAAAAGTATGATATATGTGTATACTTGTCATTACTATAATTATTATTGTTAATGGGTATTGGCATATGGGTTTATTTTATTCTTCATTACAGTAGTTGTATAAAACTACTGTAGTTATAAGTAATGATCCAAAGTAAAGTAACTACAGTATTCCCAACAGCTACACTTTACCGGTTTTAGTGCATCTCTAATGCTATCTCCTCAGTTGTTCTCATCTCTCTGCATGGAGTTCATAATATGCTCTTTTCTGTCTGCATCACGTTCATAAGATGCTCTTTTCTGGTGATGGTACTTCTTATCTTATCAGGGTGTTTTGCTACAATATATTTGCTGTATTAAAATATGTCTCTGTTCCTGCTCTTGTGTTTAGTCACCGCCACCCCCAAAAGTAAATGTTAAGATCCTAAACTCATTCTTTTTTGGGACCTGTTTGTAATTATACAATATTTGCTTTATTTGATTAAGATTCCTCTCTATCCTGGGATTTATCATCAATATTGACACATTGATGTCAATGGTTCCTGTGCTGCTTGATGAGCAGCGATATATCCTGACCTACAGGTTCAGCCAGGACCACTTGGAGCTTCTCTTTAACTCCATCAGAGCATCTGGTACAATTCATAATTATTTTTTAATTATTTTTTAACACAACACTAAGTGACCGGAACTGTCAGCAACTGTATTGTTTTCAATTTGTTGATCCATGTTTTCTTTTTTTTTTTTTTAGGAAAATACATTTGGTTTGTTTATTTGTTTGAAAAATCGGTGAATATGTAATATACTGTACTGTTATATATCTTGTGTCTATTTTTTTTTCATTCATTCATTCAACCTTTATTTATACAGGCTAGCCTCGTTGAGTCACGGGGACTCATTTACAAGAGGGACCTGTCTCACTCACACCAAACAACCATTCACTCTCACACTCACACCTAGGGTCAATTTAGAGTCACCAATCAGCCTAACAAGCATGTTTGGTGGATGGAATAACAACCCTAGTGCCAGCCAGTTCAAGAACATTTTCAGAAAGCTGATGGCCCGGTGTGGTGTTAAACCAAGCATAAAAGGCAATGTGACCGCACAGGATGAGACAGAGTCCCTACCAGTTGAACCAATGTCCTCTGCTGACCAGTTCTACCACATTGACACATCAACAAACCTGTCAGCTGTAGACGGATGCCCAATGTGCCTTACTGCATATGCCACTTTTGCCTCTATAACAACATGAACTACTACCTCATACATATACTGTGTACATTAACTCATATGCTGCTTTGCCACTTTGCAAATGTCAATGCTAGAACCTTTAGTTTATTTTATAGTTATACTGTACTTTTATACTTTTTTACTTTTTATACTACAGTAGTATGCAAAAACTCAGGACAGTATTATGTTCATTAAATGTTTAGTGTTTTAAATGGTAAAAATGGGTGTAAATTTTCATACTCATTTACCACTATGCAAAAACTCAGGACAGTGTTACAGTTTTACTATTTTATGCTTATGTTTATTATTATATGTTTCAGTGTTTTAATGTTTAAATAGTTACTGTTGCACCGAGGGACTGAGAGTCTTGTCACACTATCAGATGTTTATTTCTGTTTGTTTGTTTGTTTATTTATATCTCCCGATTATTAAATCTTTTCATGTATCTAAAAAAAATAAACTACACATATTGACCAAGGTTTGTGTAATAATGTATTTAATATTACATAATATTTGCATGTGTAGGGAAAAAATTGGCATAAATTATTTTCATACCACTAATAATAATGCTATTTATGATGAAATAGTATTAAATATTTATTAGCATTGTAACATATGTCAGTTAATTTCACTGGAAATAAACATGTATTTATAAATGGATGTAAATATAATCTTATTGTGTATATTGCTAGTGCAATACAGTGTTTATATAACGTTATTTTCATGTGAACGTCCATCTTAAGTACACCATATTATAACAACATCTCTCACATTTATAACAAACCAAACCGTTTTAAGATCGGTTGAAAATTAAGCAAGTTATGGTTATTTTAATAGTAAATGCCCCATTCACATTCATGTTAAGAGTGGGCGTTCTGTCTGTGGCAAGATGGCCGCCGTCTGACGATGTCGGTCTCCATTGGCCAACAGCGGGGATGTCTTATCTAGTGTATATATTATCTATGTTTTAGCAGTTGAAAAACATGATGCATGATGGGACAAGACGACATTCCTCTGGTGCAAGGCATATTTAAATGAATTTGCATATTTATATGGAGGCGTGTCAAAGGCGGAGTCGGCCACTCTCTCATGTGCGCTCAATTCCACGTTGATTGTGATGTACAAAAGCAATGTGCGTGGATTCCGGCGTACGCACAGTTTGATACATCTGGATTTTTTTGTGCGTACGCCGTTTTCTGGATTTGACCGTACGTCACTTTTCAGTAAGAAGTCCACGCAAGTCTTTGTACATGAGGCCCCTGGACCCATAACTTCTGGACGGGTGGACAGAACCAGAGTGCATGGATATAATCATCAGGTATATTGCCTGTGCACTGTGAGCAAATGTTAGATGATGTAAATCCTATCTTAAACATTTGCTGACCTGTATAATGTACTCTATAGAGAACTTTATACTGTACTGTATTAATTGTAAATTTGAGATTCTAGTCATTTTAAATGTTTTTAAACATATTTGAGACCAGGTGTTTATTTGTCATATGCAGGTTAACACAGGGTTAGTACAATGAAATGCTCAGGATGAGAAAAACCGATTTGACTTGCTAAAAAACAAACAACAACAGGAAATACTGTACTAAAGCATGCAATAAGGGTACAAAATAAACTACCAAAAAGTGAAAAAGTAATTACAATATTTACTAAGTTTCTGAAGAGAAAAATAGTAAACAACATGGTAGAATTGAAACGGTGAAGCAGGATGAATTTGTGTGAATAACTTTTTAAAGGTAGTAATGGAATATAAGCTAAAATGCACATGATCTATATTGCACATAACTACCAAACTACAGGTTGTGTGACAGGTTATTGCACAGCGGGTTATTGCACAGGAGCTTTGTGCTTAGCTTATTCCTGGGTTTTTTTCCTAGTGATTTTTATTTTATTACATGCTGCTGTAACCATTTGTGCCTTTTATATTTTTTCTGTATTTTCTCATTTTATATTAATCCCATCAAACAAAGAAAATTTCTTTTAGCTGGTCTTTTTAGGTCCATGTTTAAATGGTAAATGGAGCTTATTTATATAGCGCTTTCCAGCCCCCTGTGAGGAGCCCCAAAGCGCTTTACAATACCAGCCATCCACCCATTCATTCACACATTCATACACCGGTAGTGGTAGCCTGCCTTGCAAGGCGCCATCCAGACCTACCGGGAGCAACTTGGGGTTAAGTGTCTTGCCCAGGGACACAACGACACATGGTGGGCGGACGCGGGATTCGAACTTCCAACCTTCCGATCGGGGGTCGACTGCCATTACCACTGTGCCACGGCCGCCCCATATGCAATAAAATAAACACATTTAACATGTGATTCTTTTGTTTGGCTTTTTACTTTATTTTTGCCAGTGCCTTACAGCACGCTTTTAGATGTGATATATCTGGATTTTACAAATTTAAAAATGCTCTAAGAATGTCACATTTATAGAAATGGTCCTTTATTTTTCATAATGAAATATTTGTCTACATAAACAAATGTTAAAACGTAGAATTATTTGAAGTTGAATCAAATCGAACCGAATCGCTTTTACACTGCATCGAATCGAATCGTTCCGTTTTAAAAATAAATCGTTTTTGAATCGAATCGTAACCTTTGTATCTAGATGTGAATCGAATCGTCTGTCACACAAAGATGTACAACCCTAATATATATAAATATATATATATATCAAAGTCAAAGTCAAAGTCAACTTTATTGTCAGAACTGCAATATGTACAGGACATACACAGGATTGAAATTGCGTTTATATATACAGTATATATGTATATATACAGCAAACCCCCTACTTACGACTCCATCGACCTACGAACAACGGGACCTACGAACGTATCATATTTAATAAAAATATGAAATTACTGTATTAAAAAAAAAATTTTTTTTCTTTTTTTTTGTGTTTAAATGTTCTTAATTTCATGTGTACATCACTTTGTTGCAGCTGTGGTTGTTTTAAAGGCTTTATAAATAATAATTATGATAAAAAAGATCATTTCTGATCATTTTTTAGCAATCTTGGGCAGCAGGAAGTAGGTCTTCAGTTTACACGGTCACAAATTAATGTAGAACACCGGACGCCATTTTAGGTTCAGTCACTGGGGTCTCCGGTCACAAATTAATGTAGAACACCGGACGCCATTTTAGGTTAGCTGCCGGGAGCCGGCCGAAGACTGGTGACCAGGATGGCTTCATATGGATTAATTACGAGCTGGAAACGTCTCTGTGAACTTTGTGGATGTCTCAGGCAGCAGCGGATTTATCGCCGATCGTGCCAGGCCGCCGCGCGAACACCTCCGGCCGGCCTGGCTACACCTCCGGCCTGGCTAGCTCCAGAAGCTAACACGGGAGCTAACACGGGAGCCGGCCTTTTGAACACTGGTGACCAGGATCGCATCATATGGATTAATTACTAGCTGGAATCGCTCTGTGGACGTCTCAGGCTGGAGCAGCGGCTGGAGCAGCAGCTGCAGATTGATCGCGCCGCCGCTCCAACACCAGCTCATGGCTTGGCTAGCAGAAGCTAGCCAGCTAGCTAACACAGGTCTGGAGCAGCTGCGGTGGCTTGCCGGCCCCCGCGCTGCTCGGCCCGAAAACAATCAACGCATGGCAACCTAAGATGTCGGCTTTGACCATCTCAAAGTAAGAAAATATATTTTTATTTATTCTGTAAATGTGAATAGCAATGTTTAACATTACAGTACACTACTGTACATGCTTAAATGTGTGCGTGCGCTCCGTTAGCATGATAATAAAAAAAATATAAAAATAATTTTCACCCCCTAGCTACGGCAGAATCGAGCTGCGAACCGTTCTTATCTCCCTAACTCGTTCGTAAATCGGGGGTCACCTGTATGTATATATATTTGTAGGTATGGGCATATATATTTATAGTAATCTACTGCAAAGTCATGAATGTTATGTGTCTTTTATGCATATATGTTTTGTTGCTGTGTTCGGTCATGTACTTTGCAGGATTGCAGACGGCGGTTGGGTAGGTTTGCCTTGTGATTTTTTTTGTGGATATTTGTTTTGTGGTCTTACTTTCTGTCTTTCCTTTCTTTCTATCAAAAATAAATAAATAAATTAAATAAAATAAATTAAAAAATAAATTAAATAAAAAATTCATAATGGTGTGAAGAGGATGGCTGTGAGGTGAGAAGGGAAGCCATCTATAAAAGGGGAAAAAAAAACAAAAAAACAACTGAGGTGAGCCGGTACGCACTGATAGGAGGCGTGGGCGCTTTTTTGGATGAGACGCCGTTTCTAGGGGGGCTGCTGCTGCCGTGGAGAAACACGTTTACTCTCGCTGTGCGGTAAGTGGGCAGAAACGGCAGAAAATGAAACGGGCTCTGGCTGAGAGCGAGGGGTTTTCCCGGACTCGGTCTGCTGAACAGCATCAGTTTTAGCTGACATGACAGATAAGTGTTTTGTGAGATTTTTCGAGCTGCGGTGCCTCCTAAACAGCTGTTTAGAGGTGACCGGCTTGTTCTGTGTGGAGAATGTGTGAAGAGAGGCTGCTGTGAGGTCAGCTGATCTGACAGGCAGGTTGGAATCAAATGAAACTTTGCTCTCTGATAGATGTTTAAAACATCTATCAGAGAGCAAAGTTTCATTTGATTAAAACAAAAACATCATGTTTTTGTTTTATTTCAAAACGTACATCAGAAACACACACATTCCCCCCAAGGAGTCATTTCTTGGGCTGCCTCCTCCGTGGGCCCCGTGGCTGGCTGGTCAAGAACGGCGCTTGTTGACGGTCTCTAGGGAAGCGCTGGTTGACGCGTTGGGGGTGGCTGTTCCCTGTTTGAGTGGGCCGGTGGAGGAGTGAGGCGGGAAGCTGCAGCAGCTGTGGAGCGCCTCTGCTGCTGTCGCTGGCCACAGCGGTCCCTCCAGCGGCCGGAGGAGCGGGAGGAGGACAGCAATTTTTCAGGGATGTTCTTGAAATTGGCCCCGAACAGCACATCTGGGGTGATGGGGCCCTCCAGCAGGTCCCTCTGCAGCCTCCCGGGCATGGATGGAGAGAGGCGGAGCCAGGTGGTCCTCTGGATCATGGTCATAAAGGCGGTGATGCGGGACAGGCAGACTGCAGAGGTGGCACACAAGTTAAGGATGACGTCAGCGGCTTTATAGCGGGAGCTCTTAGTCTCCTCCAGCAGGTCTGCTTCCTCCAGCCTCTTAGAGATGCTGAAGGCCAGCAGGGCGACATTGTTGTTCGCCGTGGCCGCCTGGAACAAACACTGATGAGTTTGGTTGGAGAGCTTAGTGATCGTCTGGTCGTGCTTCTCTGGAAGGACCAGTTGCTGGTCCATTCTGGAAGCCTTTGCTCCGAATGCCTCCGCAAGGCTTGGCTCCAAAGAAGGAACCGAGGGAAAACTCCTCTCGGTAATGCCTTCCACTCTGGTGATGGGGGTGAAGGTGGAGACGGGAGCCTTCAGCTTACCAGGCCCGGCTGCAGCCTTGTTCCAGTATGACGTCACAGCTGGAAATCGAGGCCAAATGGGGTCAGGGCGACGAGCCGGAGTGGTGTCAAACCTTCTCGCCAGATCATCCGATCGGGGCGGAGGGAGGAGAGTGACGGAAAGTCCCTTCGTGTCTGCAGCCTCCTGGATTATGCCGGGCAGTTCCAAGAGGAGGGCGCCAACGGCTGGGAGAGAAGTGGTCGCCAACGTTGGACGACCCAATGTGGCTGAGCATCCGCTCGGCCATCCTTCTTCCGTCACCACGCTCTCCAGGAGGGAGGGGGCAGCGGGGCTGCTGCCAGCATTGCCTTTGCCGGAACAATGATCCGATTCACTGTGCGGCTCGTTAAAAAAGGCGATGGCGTCATCTAGTGAGTCATGCTCCGCCACAGAAAAACACTTCTCAGCATTAGCCTTGAACAAGGCTGCTCATCTCTGCTTCTCCTCGGGAGGGAGGAGCTCACAGGGACGGCAGGTGCTGGCGAGGTCAGCATGGCGGGGACCCAGGCATCCTTCGCAGATGTAGTGCCAGTCAAAACTCATAATGTAGCCGGTCTGGCAGGACGGGCACAGGCGGATGGTGCTGGTTCTGGACATCTTCTTCTTGTACAGTGCTTGCTGCTGAAGAAAAAAATGGAGAAATGGGAGCCGATTGTCTGGTCTCACCGTAATTTATATGGACCAGGGTGGGGCCCACACAGCAGGTGGGTGTGGACTAAAGTTTTCAGTGTTGCGCTGCGCGCGTAGGGATAAACCCACTAGCGATAGTCTTAAAGGGCGAAGCCTATACGAAATACAACTGGAACTTGTAAGTTTGAGCATATTACTCCAGTTCTGTCCTCCCTTCACTGGCTTCCTGTACACCAGAATCCATATGAAAATTCTCCTGCTGACCTTTAAGTGTCTAAATGACCTTGCGCCCTCATCTCTCTGAGCTACTGGAACCATCCGGTCCTGAGATCAACTGATCAGCTGATTTTGGCCGTTCCAAAAACAAACTGAAGCTCAGAGGAGATCGGGCTTTTTCAGTCATGGACCTCAAACTCTGCAACAACCTGCCCCCTTCCCCAACATCAGGCAGGCCGCCTCCCTTCCTGTGTTCAGTCTCTGTAGTCTCTGTAAGTGCTACAAAGTGCAACAGAATTAAATGTCAATAAAACAAGTAATAAAACAAGTAAAATCAATAACAGTATCAACTAAGATCAAAAGTAGAATCATGAGGAGGTAGAGTATGCTCGGTTGAAAAGAAAGGTCTTCAAGCCGCTCTTAAAGTCAACCACAGACTGTGGGGCTCTCAGACAGTCAGGAAGAGAGTTCCACAGGCGGGGGGCAGCCACACTGAAAGCCCGGTCTCCCATGGTCCTTAATTTGGTTCTCGGAATGTGAAGGAGATTACTGTTCTGTGACCGCAGCGACCGGGTGGATGAGTATGGAATAAGAATATCCTTCAGATAATCTGGTGAAGCTCCATGTAAGCATTGATGTGTAATGAGAGCAGTTTTGTACTGAATTCTGTAGGCGACAGGAAGCCAATGAAGGTTATGGAGAATGGGCGTAATATGTTCAAATTTACGAACTCTCAACAAGATCCTTGCTGCACTGTTTTGAATATATTGAAGTTTCTGAAGGTTTTTGCCAGGGATTCCAATAAACAGGGAGTTGCAGTAGTCGAGCCTGGAGGAGACAAAAGCATGGACGAGCTTCTCAGCATCAGAAAAAGTTAGGGATGGGCGAAGTCTGGAGATGTTTCGAAGATGGAAGAAGCAGTTTTAAACAGAAGCTTAATGTGATTTTCAAATGTAAGATGAGAGTCCATTTTTATTCCAAGATTTGTAACAGAGGTGGAGAGGGGGATGTCTTGTCCAGAAAAGGAAATTGTTGTTATAGTAGATGTTTGTACCTGGTGAGGGGTGCCAATCAGTATGGCCTCAGTCTTGGAGCAGTTTAATTGAAGAAAGTTCTGATTCATCCATGCCCTAATTGCCTCCAGGCAGGCAGAGAGGGCAGTGAGTGAAGATGGAGATGACAAGGTGGAAGATGAGGATGCTCCAGTCCTGATGTAAAGCTGTGTATCGTCGGCATAACAGTGAAAAGAAATGTTGAACTGATTAATAATTTGACCTAAAGGCAGCATGTAAAGGGAAAACAGCAGGGGCCCCAGAACCGACCCCTGAGGGACACCACAGGAGACACAGACTGTCTGGGACGTGGCGTTGCCAAGACTAACACATTCCAGCCTATTGGAGAGGAAAGATTTGAACCAGTCCAGGACGGTGTCGCAGAGACCGACCTCCACATGAAGACGGTGGAGGAGGATACTATGGTCCACAGTGTCGAAGGCTGCAGTGAGGTCAAGGAGGACAAGGATGGAGGGAGAGCCAGTGTCAGCAGCCAAGAGGACATCATTGGTAACCCTCAGCAATGCAGTCTCTGTACTGTGAGCTGCCCTGAATCCAGACTGGAACTTCTCATACAGGGAGTGTTGTTGTAGGTGGTCCTGCAGCTGAGCAGCAACAGCTTTTTCCAGCACTTTAGACAGAAAAGGGAGGTGTGAAATTGGGCGGTAATTAGAAAAAATGTCGGGATCCAAATTAGATTTTCTTCCGGCACTCGGCAAGGCAGGTCGCATATCTTTCTGCTCTTCCCTCCCTAAGTTTTTCCTACTCCCTGCTTGCTTTTCGTCTCGTCTGCGACCCTTCAGCGCTCACTCGAACCAATATGGAATTAATCAATTGGGCTGTTTCTTCAATGGATAAGATTTTTTCCACGAAGCGGACCGTGTCAGGAGAAGCTGTCTGTCCCTCCGACACACACGCGGCTGGATACGTGCTGGACTCGTGGGGTCAGTGGCAGCCCATGTGTCTGTCCGTTCTGAGTGTCGAAGACGTGGAGGATTTGTGGATTATTGGATTATTGGTAGCAACTGCTCTGTTTTTTGGCGTAACCGGAGTTGTTTGTTATCGGAAGCTGAGGGAGGCTTCGGCGGCTATCAGAGCGCTGTCGGGACTGCCTGATCAGCAAAATTCTCTGAACCGGGTCGTGGGCTCCTCATCCCAGCTGCTGTATGAGCTCAATCGCACGATTGGTGCAGTGGTGGACCACCGTGCACCTGCTGTCCGTTTTGGGACTTGTTTGCAGCCACCCAGGATCGATCAAGGGACAGGTGGAAGCTCATGAAAGCGGGGCAGAGCAGAACCACATATTTGGATTTCTTTCGGCCATGAAACAGCACCCACAGACTTGGAGGCGGCAGTGGAAAAGAACACTGTGGTCTATTTGGATAACAAACGAAACATTATCTGGCTTCTGCACATGTCCTTGACAAGCGGGCTGTGGGAATCCATTCTCCTAGAGTGAGGAGTTGAAGAGCCCCCCCCCTCCCCCTCCCCAGAGATTTCTGTGAGGCTTCGGATAACACCCAGCTGCACACCTGCTGAACTTTGTGTTTGTCTGAAATTAATCATGGACACAATCTCCTTGCCTGCCGTATTTCCTTTGTTATTGTACCTAAATGTGCTCTGATATGGTTTTTACTGAATCACGCGGTGTCTTGAAGACAAAATGTGATTCATCTTTTTTTAATATCAATGCTGTGAATCCCAGTGTTTCTGCCTGTTTTTCCTGCTTTTGACCTTCATCTGGAGACAGATTGGGCCTGGCCGCGCTAAGAGCATATCAATGTGTTGAATAAACATGTCGTGTGTTGATAAAACATATCGTGTGTTGATAAAACATGTAATATGCTTTGTTTTGCTGCAGC
>JBBPBX010031823.1:7976-34271 GCA_038048925.1 Garcialebias charrua | reverse complement strand
ATTCAGAAGCTGTTGGCAACGGGTATTATCAAAGAGTCTAGAAGCCCTTACGCATCTCCAATAGTGGTCGTCAGAAAAAAGAACGGAGATGTTAGGATGTGTATAGACTACCGTACACTGAATAGCCGTACCATACCTGACCAATACACCATGCCACGCATTGATGAAGCACTTGATTGCCTCTCAGGAAGCAAGTGGTTTTCTGTTCTGGATCTGAGAAGTGGGTACTATCAGATCGCCATGAAAGAGGAGGACAAGGAAAAAACTGCCTTTATCTGTCCATTGGGCTTCTACCAGTTTGAAAGGATGCCACAAGGAATCACTGGAGCACCTGCGACATTCCAACGCCTGATGGAGAAAGCGGTTGGTGACATGAACCTCCTGCAAGTCCTTGTGTATTTGGATGATTTGATCGTGTTTGGTCGAACTTTAGAGGAACACGAGGAAAGGTTGCTAAAAGCTCTTGACCGACTTCAGGAAGTAGGCCTAAAGATTTCACTTGAGAAATGTCAGTTCTGCCAGACAAAAGTCAAGTATGTTGGCCACCTTGTTTCAGCTGATGGTATTGCTACTGACCCAACAAAGATTGAAGCCGTTACCAACTGGCCAAGACCCCACAACCTAAAGACCCTTCGATCCTTCTTAGGTTTTTGTGGATACTATAGACGATTTATCAAAAGCTACTCGTCAATAGTTCGCCCTCTGACAGACCTTACCAAGGGGTACGCCCCCACACAACGAGGGAAAAGTCCTAAAAAGAAAGAGAAAAATGCCTACTTGGATGAGAGGGAACCATTTGGAGACAGATGGGATGAGTCATGCACTGAGGCTTTTGAACAGATCAAATATTGTCTCACAAACGCTCCAGTATTGGCTTTTGCTGACCCAAACAAGCCATACGTGTTGCATGTTGACGCAAGCCTAAGTGGACTTGGAGCTGTCCTTTATCAAGAGTACCCAGAAGGGCTGAGACCAGTGGCGTTCGCCAGTCGCAAACTAAGCCCCTCAGAAAGGAACTATCCCATTCATCAATTGGAGTTCCTATCCTTAAAGTGGGCAATAGTTGAAAAGTTCCATGATTATTTATATGGAGCCCGTTTCACAGTACGCACCGACAACAACCCACTTACGTATGTCCTCACCACTGCTAAACTCAACGCAACAGGACATCGGTGGTTGTCGGATCTGTCTGTGTACGACTTTGATATAATCTACAGGCCTGGACGAAACAATATAGATGCAGATCTGTTATCCAGGATAGAACTTAGAGATGATGCAGAGTGGCAAAGTATTTCACACTCTGGTGTTAAGTCAATCTGCCAGCGTGTTGGGGCTTTGGACTCTTTTAAAGACTCACCCACATACATTGAACAACTTGGAGCTTCTCCTGCTTGCATACCTGAAGTGTATGCTTACCCAACACGCATGGAGCTCAACACCTTAAGTCAAATGTCACGAAAAGAGCTGATCACAGCACAAAGTCAAGACCCAGTAATAAAGACTACCATGCAGGCCATGAACTCTGGCAAATGGCCAGAAGATGTGAAGTCTAATCCTGAGATGAAAGCCTTGAAAAGAGACATTGCAAAGCTAATCATGAAAGATGGACTGCTACACCGTGTGAGTACTAGTCATACAGGAACAAAAACAAACCAACTAGTACTGCCAACCGAGTTCAGGACAGTCGTGCTTAAGTCAATGCATGATGACCTTGGCCACCTAGGAGTGGAGAGAACAACCGACATGCTCAGGAGTAGGTTCTTCTGGCCCAGAATGGCCATGCACGTGGAGCAGTACATCAAAAACTGTGGAAAGTGCATTCTAAGGAAAACACCATGTCAAAGAGCTGCACCCCTACACCAGATTGTGAGTACAGGCCCCATGGATCTTGTCTGCATAGATTTCCTTTCTATGGAACCCGACTCAAAGGGAATAAGCAATGTGCTTGTAGTAACAGACCACTTTACGAGGTATGCCCAAGCTTTTCCTACTAGAAATCAAACAGCCCTTACAGTTGCCAAAACTCTTGTGGAAAAGTTTTTTATTCACTACGGCTTGCCTTCACGTATTCATTCGGATCAAGGCAGAGACTTTGAGTCCAGACTCATTAAAGAACTTCTACAAATGTTGGGGATCCGGAAATCCCGGACAACACCGTATCATCCCCAGGGTGACCCTCAACCAGAACGGTTTAATAGAACCCTACTGTCAATGTTAGGTACCTTGAATCAAGAAAAGAAACGTCAATGGAGCCAGCATGTTGTCCCTCTTGTACATGCTTACAACAGTACCAGATGCGACTCCACTGGTTACTCCCCATATTTCCTTATGTTTGGGCGAGAAGCCAGACTCCCTGTTGATCTATGCTTTGGTACCTGCCCTGACGACAAAGGAGTAACCCAGCATTCAGCTTATGTTACACAGCTGAAAGAAGACCTGCAAAAGGCTTATAAAATGGCTATCGATGTCTCCAACAAGACTCACCTTCGTAACAAGAAAGCCTATGACAAAAGATTGGGATTCCAGAACCTTCAACCAGGAGACAGAGTCTTGATAAAGAACCTTGGTTTGAAAGGAAAACACAAACTTGAAAATCGTTGGAATAACAATCCCTATGTCATACTTGAGCAACTGCCAAACTTACCAGTGTACAAGTTGAAACTCCAAGATGGCAGTGGAAAAGTGAAAACACTGCACAGAGATAATCTCTTACCAGTTGGAGATCTTGTGAGGTTCCCTATGCCAGATGTAGTGGAAAAGCCTCCTACACAAAGAAATCTTCGTAACAAGCATATCCCTGTAGTCCATTCAGCAGAAATGGAAAGTGAGCTGTCATCTGAGTCTTCCGAGTTTCAGTATGCAAGACCGCAAAGATCCTACAGAACGTACCTTGAACAGATACTCAAGGAGAGGAATGAAAGCAGTCATGACATACCTGAACAAGTTGACAGAGACATGAGCGTAGATGACTATGCCTCAGAAGGAGAACATCCTGTTGAAGAGGACCGTAAGCAAGTTGGTACCTCTGAATCAGACTCGGAGCCTGAACTTGCCACAAGTGAAGAAGATGTACGACAACCAAGTCCATTCAATGAAGTACCGGCACAAACAACATCTAGACCCAGACATACAGTTAAACCTGTTAATTACTTATGATCAACCAGGCAAATCTAGAGATCAACCACTTACTATAGTGCATAGAGGTGTTACCATACACATTGGTAAAACTTGAACCTTGTCATAGATGTACTGGTTTGACCAATGAGGACATTGGACATTTAGAAGGGGGAGGGTGTAACCCAGACAAATATTTTAGGTCATTGTAAATCTAAAAACTCCTAAGTTAAATATGTTGTAAATATAGCTGCAATTGTATTTCATTTATTTATGTTGTAAAATGCTGAAACACTGTCTAAAATACACAAGTGTAAGTTAAAAGCAAGAAAGCATAACATTTTGTTGCTTGTATTTTATTTCTGCTTTATTGTGAAAAGCCAAAAGGAAGTGTGAGCAGTCAGGATTTGAGCTTGATGAAGCCAAGCACACCAGAGGCAACAGTTGTGCTCCAGCTTGGAGTAATTAAATAAATCTCCTGATTGTTAACACAGTGATCGTCTGTGGAGACCTGTTTGATGGTTTTGGGACTACAAGGGACAATTTCAGCTTGAAGTTTGTCCTACAGTTCTGTGTTTTTGCACTTTGAGGCAGTTAAACATTTAGCATTCACTAGTTCAGTGAATGCTGCACAGTAAACCTAGTGTAGCTTGTTCAGCTTGGAGACTGCATCTTCATCATTCCGGCCTGGAGGTGAAGATTGGTCAGGACTGGAGTGTGTGGACTGCCACAAGAGTGCCCCTGGACATTGCTCATTTGGGAGGGACCTGGACCAGCAGACAGCTGATTGCATCGCCGACTTGGTTTGGATTTCCTCTTCGCCTGAACTAGGACCAGGTTCTGTACTGAACTACTAAACCAGGTACTGTTTTTGTTTATTTATTTGCTCAATGAGTGAAGCGGCCATTAAGTTTTGGGCCTCACCGCTCCCAAGCGTCGCTCAGGCCTGCAACTTTAACGTTTTAGGGTTAGATAAGCCGGCGGGTGTCTGTGTGTGGTTGGTGAGTGGGCCCCTCACTTACCGTATTCGTCGGCGTATAAGTCGCACCGGAGTATAAGTCGCACCAACCTAATTATGCCCAATTAAATGGAAAAATCAACGTATAAGTCGCACCGGCCTATAAGTCGCACCGGCCTATAGGTCGCACCTCACGTGAACTGGTGTTTTGCCCAAAATGGACTGGCTGCCAAATTGTTTGGAAGGACTTTTGACAAGATTATCACATAAAAACTACAGTATTTTGTTTGATGTGTCTTAGTTGAACTTTTCATTAATAAATGAACATTATTTTGGACTGGCTGCCAAATTGTTTGGAAGGACTTTTGACAAGATTATCACATAAAAACTACAGTATTTTGTTTGATGTGTCTTAGTTGAACTTTTCATTAATAAATGAACATAATTTTTGTATATTTTGTGTCTTTCATCATTTATCTTTAAAGATAAACACATAAAAATATATTTTTATTAGCTGACATTACAGTAAAAAACGTGTCTCAGTTTAAAATGATGACAGAAACAGATACTGTATTTATTTTATGGTTTTTATTTATTTATTCAAAACCATTGAAGTCTTCATCTTCTGTGTCACTGCACCATTTTTGGACCAGGCAGATGTCAACAGTGTAGATACTGTATATAAGTCGCACCGGCCTATAAGTCGCAGGGCTTAGAAATGTAGGCAAAAAGGTGCGACTTATATGCCGGAGAATACGGTAGTTGAAGCTTTACAGTGAGTAATCTGCCTACAGATACCGTTTTTGTGTTATATTGTATGAGTTGTTCAATGTTTAAAAACATGTTCAGTAAATTGAGTTCATATTTTACTTATGGTTTGGTTATTTATAGTTAAACAGAGTGTTTCCCCGATATAAGACTGATCACAGCACCCCTGACACTGAACAGCATACACAATATTACTCTGTTTGTGCCGGGGGACTGGATCTTTGGGATGAACCAGTCTTTGCCGTAATGTATTTTGGGGTTTAAAAGCCACTGGGACGTTGTGTTTAGAGAATAAACGTCTCAATGTCTCTGAAACTCCCGCAACATACGGAATGACCACTGGTCTGGGTCTGGGTTCCTTCTTTTCACCTGATGGCTGGCTGGAGTCCTGTTTGGGTTTCTTCTCTGCTTTCAGGAAGGCCCAGTTAGGATATCCACATTTCTCTAGAGCCTGTTTTGTGTGTGATTTCTCCTTCTGTCTGGCTCTGGGTGCTATTTATAAGAGTGAACTGAATACAGCATCTCAGACTGAGGATGTCTTTCGGACGAAAGACGAAACATTTCTACAATTTTTTTTTGCTTTGTTTTGTTTTTTGAATGTCCAGAGGACCAGACTTCGCTTTTTTAGACACATACAGGATGAAAATTAGTAGAAATGAGAGATCCAAATAATATAAAATAAATAACAAATGTCACATTTTTGTCATCTGTGTATGTTTCCCATACTTGACAGACGAAATTGGTCCTCTGCATTTAACCCAACCACCACCAGGTGGTGCAGTGGGCAGCCGTGGTCAGCGCCCGGGGAGCTGGGGAAAATAGGTGTGCACTCATAGACACCCCAAGGTGTGCCGTGGCCGGGGTTCGAACCTGGGACCTT
This sequence comes from Garcialebias charrua, assembly GCA_038048925.1. Taxonomy (NCBI): domain Eukaryota; kingdom Metazoa; phylum Chordata; class Actinopteri; order Cyprinodontiformes; family Rivulidae; genus Garcialebias; species Garcialebias charrua. Next base: position 28,551 of record JBBPBX010031823.1, on the reverse strand, counting down.
CGGATCCCAAGTCCGATTCCTTAGCCACTACAGCACTGAACACCAGAATGGATTAGTTGGCTCTAAACTAAAAGGTCCTGAACAGAAGCATCAAACACAAGAAGTGTTCAAACCATACTGGGAAAAGAAAAACAAATGTTTCTTTTAATTTTTGTGGAAACTGTTTGATCCTGTTTTCCATGTACAGTAATCCAGGTTCCTTTTTGTTTGTGTAGTGACGACGCCCCCTGGTGGTGGCTGCTGGTAAATATGTGGACATGACGTCACGTCACCAGCTCGGCCTCTTTGTTTTCCTTCGTGGTAAGAAGCTACGTCTGGATTTAGCTCCGTGATTTATTTCAATTACTGATGAAAAAAGACTTCTCGTGAGTCAAATACTTTATTCTGTGATTTAGTTCCAAGCTGCTGCTGCCAGAGGCTTGTAACACTGCAGCTTCTTGTCTGTGGAGAGGAAGTTACTTCACTCTGTTAGCATCTGTAGCTGTTAGCATGTGTAGCTGTTAGCATCTGTAGCTGTTAGTATCTGTAGTTGTTAACTTCTGTAGCTGTTAACATCTGTAGCTGTTAACATCTGTAGCTGTTAACATCTGTAGCTGTTAACATCTGTAGTGGTTAGCGTAGCTGTTAACATCTGTAGTTGTTAACGTCTGTAGCTGTTAACATCTGTAGTTAGCGTCTGTAGCTGTTAACATCTGTAGCTGTTAATATCTTTAGTTGTAAGTGTGTGTAGCTGTTAACATCTGTAGCTGGTAACATCTGTAGCTGTTAACATCTGTAGTTGTTAGCGTGTGTAGCTTTTAACATCTGTAGCTGTTAACATCTGTAGTTGTTAGCATATGTAGCTGTTAACGTCTGTAGCTGTTAACATCTGTAGTTGTTAGCGTCTGTAGCTGTTAACATCTGTAGTTGTTAGCATAGATATAATAAACATATTATAACAACATCTCTCACATTTATAACAAACCAAACCGTTTTAAAATCGGTTGAAAATTAAGCAAGTTATGGTTATTTTAATAGTAAATGCACCATTCACATTCATGTTAAGAGTGGGCGTTCTGTCTGTACCAAGATGGCCGTCGTCTGACGATGTCTGTCTCCATTGGCCAACAGCGGGGATGTCTTATCTAGTGTTTATTATATCTATGGTTGTTAGCGTGTGGAGCTTTTAACATCTGTAGCTGTTAACATCTGTAGCTGTTAACATCTGTAGTTGTTAACGTCTGTAGCTCTGTCGAGAGACAGCAAGCTCAATTCGTGGCACCGGCATGTCGTACTGACACTTCCTGTGACATGCCACTCTTCCTGTGACATGCCACTGTTTTTGTGACATGCCACAGTTTTTTGTGCCACTAGATGGCAGTGTTTTCAGCATGTCAATGCCTATTTTACTGACATGTCAGTGTTTTCAGCATGTCAATGCCTATTTTACTGACATGTCAGTGTTTTCAGCATGTCAATGCCTATTTTACTGACATGTCAGTGTTTTCAGCATGTCAATGCCTATTTTCGCCTAATTACTCATCAAATTACTCATTTATACTGCCTCTTACTAAAATATTGATTCAAAATTTCGCCTAATTACTCATCAAATTACTCATGTATACTGCCTATTACTAAAATATTGATTCAAAATTGTGACTGTATTGCTTTTTAAATCACAGAAAACATTTATTTAAGCGACATTTACTTGTTGTGGGGGACATGTAGTACTGACATGTCAGTGTTTTCAGCATGTCAATGCCTATTTTCGCCTAATTAAATCATAGAAAACATTTATTTAAGGGATATTTACTTGTTGTGGGGGACATGTAGTACTGACATGTCAGTGTTTTCAGCATGTCAATGCCTATTTTCGCCTAATTAAATCATAGAAAACATTTATTTAAGGGATATTTACTTGTTGTGGGGGACATGTAGTACTGACATGTCAGTGTTTTCAGCATGTCAATGCCTATTTTCGCCTAATTAAATCATAGAAAACATTTATTTAAGGGATATTTACTTGTTGTGGGGGACATGTAGTACTGACATGTCAGTGTTTTCAGCATGTCAATGCCTATTTTCGCCTAATTAAATCATAGAAAACATTTATTTAAGGGATATTTACTTGTTGTGGGGGACATGTAGTACTGACATGTCAGTGTTTTCAGCATGTCAATGCCTATTTTCGCCTAATTAAATCATAGAAAACATTTATTTAAGGGATATTTACTTGTTGTGGGGGACATGTAGTACTGACATGTCAGTGTTTTCAGCATGTCAATGCCTATTTTCGCCTAATTAAATCATAGAAAACATTTATTTAAGGGATATTTACTTGTTGTGGGGGACATGTAGTACTGACATGTCAGTGTTTTCAGCATGTCAATGCCTATTTTCGCCTAATTAAATCATAGAAAACATTTATTTAAGGGATATTTACTTGTTGTGGGGGACATGTAGTACTGACATGTCAGTGTTTTCAGCATGTCAATGCCTATTTTCGCCTAATTAAATCATAGAAAACATTTATTTAAGGGATATTTACTTGTTGTGGGGGACATGTAGTACTGACATGTCAGTGTTTTCAGCATGTCAATGCCTATTTTCGCCTAATTAAATCATAGAAAACATTTATTTAAGGGATATTTACTTGTTGTGGGGGACATGTAGTACTGACATGTCAGTGTTTTCAGCATGTCAATGCCTATTTTCGCCTAATTACTCATCAAATTACTCATTTATACTGCCTCTTACTAAAATATTGATTCAAAATTGTGACTGTATTGCTTTTTAAATCGTAGAAAACATTTAATTAAGGGATTGCATGTGCTTTGGAAACAATGCCACAAATAGTGTTTCCTATTTATTTAACATGCTGTAAGGAAAGAAGCGTTCCACAAGTAGCTGGTTTGTAACACAATAATGATGGCTATTTTGATTTCTTCCCCTCCCTGGGCTGCCACCTTACCGTGGTGGAGGGGTTTGAGTGTCCCAATGATCCTAGGAGCTATGCTGTCAGGGGCTTCATGCCCCTAGTAGGGTCACCCAAGGCAGACAGGTCCTAGGTGAGGGACCAGACAAAGTGCAGCCCAAAAACCCCTATGATGAGTGAAATAAATGGACTAAGTTTTCCCTCGCCCGGACGCGGGTCACCGGGGCCCCACTCTGGAGCCAGGCCCGGAGGTGGGGCACGCTGGCGAGCGCCTGGTGGCCGGGCTTTTACCCATGGAGCCCGGCCGGGCACAGCCCGAAGAGGAGACGTGGGTCCCCCTTCCCATGGGCTCACCACCTGTGGGAGGGGCCAAAGGGGTCGGGTGCAATGTGAGATGGGTGGTGGCCGAGGGCGGGGACCCTGGCGGTCTGATCCTCGGCTACAGAAGCTGGCCATTGGGACATGGAATGTCACCTCTCTGGTAGGGATGCACCGATCCAAATTTCTCACTTCCGATCCGATACCGATACTTAAGAACTGGGTATCTACCGATACCGATACTTTTCCGATCCGATACTGTTCAGGTATGTGAATCTGTATAATGGAATTTTTGTGCTGAGACTATAAAGTTATGTGTATTTTGGAATGTTTTCTATACTATAAAGACTATACTGTTAAAGTTTGTGAGTTTCCTGTTGTAAGGCTCAAGAGTGTCTTCATTGGTTTTAACTCACACAATGTTAAGACGTAGTGCTGGACGATAATTCAATAACGATAAATATTGCGATATACTTTTATTCAATAACGATGATATGAAGTTTAAGCATATTTTCGATATTTCGATAGGATTTTACAACGTTTCATTGACGTTTTTCTGTTTCTGTTCGGGTTGGAGCGGCTGCTTCAACAACCCGCCCGGACAGAAAAAGCTGTGACACAAAACGTGCGTGGTGACGTCGTTGTTACGCAGCGCTCACTCCAGCAGCAGGCGTTAGCGGTAGCAGGCTAAAAGCTAAGCTAGTCTCCAAAGCGCGTTGTTTTCGCTTCAAAACGAGTCAAACGAGTGCTCATGACCGTCAGAATGTGACTGAACAAAGTTTCACAAGCGAAGAGAAAGAGACGACATCACTGATGAGAGGAAAGACTAATTCGTCGGTGTGGACGTAGTTCGGTTTTGTTAAACTGCAGGTCTCATCTGCAGCGAGTCCTACTCGGTTTCTTTATTTTGCAAAACGTGACGGAGTCGTTCTAACTAGCGGTGGGAACATCTAACTTGTTTAATCTGAAGAGTTTCCACTCGATAGAATATGATGAGAGTCAGAAGATGAAGAACAATAAAGTTTGAGCCAACGTTTCCCTGAAACTACGACGTAAACAAACAGCCCCAGCGCTGCATGTTTTTTTTTTCAAAATAAAACAAATTCATCAGAAGAAAAAAAACACTGAATGAAAATGTGCAGAAAGACGAAAATAGTGTTATATCTGCCCCTTGTTTAAAAAATACAAAATAACTACAAACAAACAACAACCTTCACCTGCACCACACCTTCCCAACAACTTTGATTTAATCATCTTTTAAAACATATAAATAGTTTTAGAAATGTTTATGGTGATATCAAGTCAACACAATCCTGTTTCCTGATTTACAACTCAGCTCCTTCAAACTAGTCCTAAATGGAGGTTTTACAAACATTTACATTCCCTTCAGGGTTTAATAACTTTAAACAAATTTTAATTGAATATTTGGGGGGTAATTTTTTTTTTAGTTTTATACATGACTTGTAAAATACTATGTTCAACCAAATCATAAAATTTTAATAATTTAAACTGATGAAATATTTGTTGGGTGACCATAGCACTTCCTACTAATAATTCTTATAGCTCTTTTTTTAATAAAATAAAAACAGGGTTTGTAATAGTTTTACATGCTTTTCCCCAAACTTCAATACAACAGATTAAATATGGAACAATCATTACCTTATACAATATATTCAAAACTTTGTCATTCAAAAACTATTTTACTTTATACAGTAATGCAATTGATTTTGTTATTTTTATTCTTAAGTAATTTCCATGAGATGTCAGCTTCTTATAAATAACAACACCCAAAAGTTTTATTTAATTAACTATGAATTTCAATGCTGTAAATTTTAAAGTTCTTGTTTAAAGTTAAAACTATTAATATTGACACAGTTGAGAATTTTATGGCAAGAAAGTTCATGCTCAATAATCCAGGTACCAAATCCAATAATTCTCAGTCGGGTCATCTGGACAGTTTCTTTTTTATAGAAACTGGATGGAGGATGAAACGTTTCTATAAAAAATAAACTGTCCAGATGACCCGACTGAGAATTATTGGGTTGAGAAGTTTATGTTTATTTGATGGTGATTTCCATCTTTTTGGAGGCTAAATACAAATACAAGGTGAACAATAATTTATTTGTATAGTTTATAGTTTTTTTTAGGCTTTTATATTGTTTATATCGATATCGAATTATATCGTTATCGACCGAAATTAAGAACTATATCGTGATAACAATTTTGGCCATATCGTCCAGCCCTATTAAGACGGTAGTCACAGAATATGATGGAACACAAGTGCTCTTTGAAGCTGGATCGGAAATATCGGCAGGTTGGATCTGATATCCGATACTTAAATTATGCTGGTATTGGATACCGATACCGATACTGGATCGGATCTGCCCCATCACTACACTCTGGTGGGGAAGGAGCCTGAGCTAGTGTGTGAGGTTGAGAGTTTCCGACTAGAAATAGTCGGACTCACCTCAACGCATGGCTCTGGCTCTGGAACCAGTTTCCTTGAGAGGGGTTGGACACTCTTCCACTCTGGAGTTGCCCCTGGTGAGAGGCGCCGAGCAGGAGTGGGCATACTGGTTGCCCCCCATCTTGGTGCCTGTACGTTGGGGTTCACCCCGGTGAACGAGAGGGTAGCCTCCCTTCGCCTACGTGTGGGGGGACGGGCTCTGACTGTTGTTTGTGCCTATGCACCAAACGGCAGCTCAGACTACCCACCCTTTTTGGAGTCCTTGGAGGGGGTATTGGAGAGTGCGCCTCCTGGGGACTCCCTTGTTCTACTGGGGGACTTCAACGCTCACGTGGGCAATGACAGTGAGACCTGGAGGGGTGTGGTTGGGAGGAACGGCCCCCCTGATCTGAACCAGAGTGGTGTTCTGTTATTGGACTTCTGTGCTCGTCATGGATTGTCCATAACGAACACCATGTTTAAGCATAAGGGTGTCCATATGTGCTCTTGGCACCAGGACACCCTAGGTCGCAGTTCGATGATCGACTTTGTTGTCGTCTCATCTGATCTGCGGCCGCATGTCTTGGACACTCGGGTGAAGAGAGGGGCGGAGCTGTCAACTGACCACTACCTGGTGGTGAGTTGGCTCCGATGGTGGGGGAGGATGCCGGTCAGACCTGGCAGACCCAAACGTATTGTGAGGGTCTGCTGGGAACGTCTGGCAGAGTCTCCCGTAAGACGGAGCTTTAACTCCCACCTCCGGGAGAGCTTTGAACACGTTCCGAGGGAGGCGGGGGACATGGAGTCCGAGTGGGCCATGTTCCGCGCCTCTATTGTCGAGGCAGCTTATCGGAGCTGTGGCCGCAAGGTTGTTGGTGCCTGTCGTGGTGGCAACCCTCGAACCCGGTGGTGGACACCGGCAGTGAGGGATGCTGTCAGGCTGAAGAAGGAGTCCTATTGGGCCTTTTTGGCTTGTGGGACCCCGGAAGCAGCTGATAGGTACCGGCAGTCCAAGCGGCATGCGGCTCGGGTGGTTGCTGAGGCAAAAACTCGGGCGTGGGAGGAGTTCGGAGAGGCCATGGAGAATGACTTCCGTACGGCTTCGAGGCGATTCTGGTCCACCATCCGGCGTCTCAGGGGGGGAAAGAGGTACGCGACCAACACCATTTATGGTGGGGGTGGCGTGCTACTGACCTCAACTCGGGATGTTGTGAGTCGGTGGGCGGAATACTTCGAAGACCTCCTCAATCCTACTGGCACGTCTTCCACTGAGGAAGCGGAGCCTGGGGACTTTGGGTCGGGTTCTCCGATCTCTGGTGCTGAGGTCGCCGAGGTGGTTAAAAAGCTCCGCGGTGGCAAGGCTCCGGGGGTGGATGAGATTCGCCCGGAGTTCCTTAGGGCTCTGGATGTTGTAGGGTTGTGTTGGCTTACGCGACTCTGCAATATCGCGTGGACATCGGGGGCAGTTCCCTTGGATTGGCAGACTGGGGTGGTGGTTCCCCTATTTAAAAAGGGGGACCGTAGGGTGTGTTCCAACTATAGGGGGATCACACTCTTAAGCCTCCCTGGTAAGGTCTATTCAGGGGTTCTGGAGAGGAGGGTCCGTCGGATAGTCGAACCTCGGATTCAGGAGGAGCAGTGTGGTTTTCGTCCTGGTCGTGGAACACTGGACCAGCTCTACACCCTCAGCAGGGTCCTGGAGGGTGCGTGGGAGTTTGCCCAACCAGTTTACATGTGCTTTGTGGACTTGGAGAAGGCATTCGACCGCGTCCCTCGGGGGGTTCTGTGGGGGGTACTCCGGGAGTATGGGGTACCAGGCCCTTTGATAAGGGCTGTTAGGTCCCTGTACGACCGGTGTCAGAGCTTGGTCCGCATTGCCGGCAGTAAGTCAGGCTCGTTTCCGGTGAGAGTTGGACTCCGCCAAGGTTGCCCTTTGTCACCGATTCTGTTCATAACTTTTATGGACAGAATTTCTAGGCGCAGCCAAGGTGTTGAGAGGATCCGTTTTGGTGACCTTAGAATCGCTTCTCTGTTTTTTGCAGATGATGTGGTCCTATTGGCTTCATCAGTTCGTGATTTACAACTTTCACTGGAGCGGTTTGCAGCCGAGTGTGATGCGGCCGGGATGAGGATCAGTTCCTCCAAATCCGAGGCCATGGTCTTGAGCCGGAAAAGGGTAGCATGCCCTCTCCGGGTCGGGGAGGAGGTCCTGCCCCAAGTGGAGGAGTTTAAGTATCTCGGGATCTTGTTCACGAATGAGGGAAAACTGGAGCGTGAGATCGATAGGCGGATAGGTGCAGCGTCCGCAGTGAAGCGGGCGCTGTACCGGTCTGTCGTGGTGAAGAGAGAGCTGAGTCAAAAGGCAAAGCTCTCAATTTACCGATCGATCTACGTTCCCACCCTCATCTATGGTCATGAGCTCTGGGTTATGACCGAAAGAACGAGATCTCGGATACAAGCGGCTGAAATGAGTTTTCTCCGCAGGGTGGCTGGACTCTCCCTTAGAGATAGGGTGAGAAGCTCAGTCATCCGGGAGGGACTCGGAGTAGAGCCGCTGCTTCTCCACATCGAGAGGAGCCAGTTGAGGTGGCTCGGGCATCTGGTTAGGATGCCTCCTGGACGCCTCCCTGGTGAGGTGTTCCGGGCATGTCCCACCGGGAGGAGACCCAGAGGAAGACCCAGGACGCGCTGGAGGGACTATGTTTCTCGGCTGGCCTGGGAACGCCTTGGGATTCCCCCGGAGGAGCTGCTCCAAGTGGCTGGGGAGAGGGAAGTCTGGGCCTCCCTACTTAGGCTGCTACCCCCGCGACCCGATCCCGGATAAGCGGAAGAAGATGGATGGATGGATTTTGATTTCTTACTCAGAAATGTACCTGTGGAAGCACCTGGCCAAACGGGTGTCAGAGAATACAGTACATAGTTCTCAATGTCATAGTATGACATAGTACCACAGGATACTGGTGGGTTACAATGAGGTCATGTTAAATAAATAGGAAACCCCATTTGTGACATTGTTTCCAAAGAACATGCAATCTCAACTCAACTTTATTTTGGTAAATTAAAAACATTACAAACTAAAGGAAAACAATATAAATGGTAAATCAATAATTTACCAAAAAAGGAATAGGCTGAAGCCAAGGCTTATACTTACCTACCCTATTCATAGACTCAGCAGTCTACATAATGACAGATATCTACTGTCCATATATATACATAAGTGCACATACAAACATTTACTGTATATTTAAATATGCATGTATATGATACATACATGTACACATACTCACATTACATACATACATGGTTACACAATACATATATACATCTACATAACATCCCCATAAGCTTTTATAATTTCACATTTTAAGGCTCTTTGAAAACTCACCAAAAAAGCACATAATTTGAGATCATCATTCAGGTCATTCCACAGTTTCACGCAGATAACTGAAATACATCTAGATTTTACTTTACTGTTCTCTTTACCTTGTTCAAATATTAACAAACCTCGTAAATTATAATTACTCTCTCTTAACTTAAATAATTTATGAATTCCAGAGGGAAGAATTTTATTAAGTGCTTTATACAAGCCCAAAACCAGAAAAGTTGGCACGTTGTGGAAATCGCAAATAAAAACAGAATACAATGACTTGCAAATCTTTTTCAACCTATATTCAATTGAACACACTGCAAAGACCACATACTTAACGTTCGAACTGGTAAACTTTGTTATTTTTTGCAATTATTAGCTCATTTGGAATTTGATGCCTGCAACATGTTTCAAAAAAGCTGGCACAAGTGACAAAGAAGACAGAGAAATTTGAGGAATGCTCATCAAACACTTATTTGGAATATCCCACAGGTGAACATGCAAATTGGGAACAGGTGGGTGCCATGATTGGGTATAAAAGCAGCTTCCTTGACATGCTCAGTCATCCACATAGAAGGATGGGGCGAGGGTCACCACTCTGTGAACAAATGCGTGGGCAAATTGTCGAACAGTTCAAGAACAACTTTTCTCAACGAGCTATTGCAAGGAATTTAGGAATTTCACCATCTACGGTCCGTAATATCATCAAAAGGTTCAGAGAATCTGGAGAAATCACTACACGTAAGGGGCAAGGCCGAAAACCAACATTGAATGCCCGTGACCTTCGATCCCTCAGGCGGTACTGCATCAAAAACCGACATCAGTGTGTAAAAGATATCACCACATGGGCTCAGGAATACTTCAGAAAACCACTGTCAGTAACTACAGTTCGTCGCTACATCTGTAAGTGCAAGTTAAAGCTCTACTATGCAAAGCAAAAGCCATTCATCAACAAGATCCAGAAACGCCGCCGGCTTTGCTGGGCCCGAGCTCATCTGAGATGGACTGATGCAAAGTGGAAAAGTGTTCTGTGGTCTGATGAGTCCACATTTCAAATTGTCTTTGGAAACTGTGGACGTCGTGTCTTACGGACCAAAGAGGAAAAGAACCATCAGGACTGTTATAGGCGCAAAGTTCAAAAGCCAGCATCTGTGATGGTATGGGGGTGCATTAGTGCCCAAGGCATGGGTAACTTACACATCTGTGAAGGCACCATTAATGCTGAAAGGTACATACAGGTTTTGGAGCAACATATGCTGCCATCCAAGCGACGTCTTTTTCATGGACGCCCCAGCTTATTTCAGCAAGACAATGCCAAGCCACATTCTGCACGTGTTACAACAGCGTGGCTTCGTAGCAAAAGAGTGCGGGTCCTCCCCTGGCCTGCCTGCAGTCCAGACCTGTCCCCCATTGAAAATGTGTGGCGCATTATGAAACGTAAAATACGACAACGGAGACCCCGGACTGTTGAACAACTTAAGCTGTACATCAAGCAAGAATGGGGAAGAATTCCACCTGAAAAGCTTCAAAAATTGGTCTCCTCAGTTCCCAAACGTTTACTGAGTGTTGTTAAAAGGAAAGGCGATGTAACACAGTGGTAAATATGTCCCTGTGCCAACTTTTTTGCAATGTGTTGCTGCCATTGAATTCTAAGTTAATGGTTATTTGCAAAACAAAATAAAGTTTCTCCGTTCGAACATTAAATATATTGTCTTTGCATTCTATTCAGTTGAATATGGGTTGAAAAAGATTTGCAAGTCATTGTATTCTGTTTTTATTTGCGATTTGCACAACGTGCCAACTTTTCTGGTTTTGGGCTTGTACATTATTTCCAGTACATGTATTATTTTTATAAAAACAATGTCATTACATTTTAAAGTATTATATTTAATAAAAAGTTTATTAGTTTGTTCTCAATATCCCACTTTATTATTAAGCCTAATTGCTTTTTTTTGTAACTTTATTAACACGCCTTTTACAATTTTTTTAAATATTTTATTTTAAACAATATTCCAATAGTTCCAATCCCTTAATTAATTGTTTTCTACGACTTAAAAAGCAATAGAGTCACAATTTTGAATCAATATTTTAGTAAGAGGCAGTAGGTAAATGAGTAATTTGATGAGTAATAGGCGAAAATAGGCATTGACATGCTGAAAACACTGACATGTCAGTACTACATGTCCCCCACAACAAGTAAATATCCCTTAAATAAATGTTTTCTATGATTTAATTAGGCGAAAATAGGCATTGACATGCTGAAAACACTGACATGTCAGTACTACATGTCCCCCACAACAAGTAAATATCCCTTAAATAAATGTTTTCTATGATTTAATTAGGCGAAAATAGGCATTGACATGCTGAAAACACTGACATGTCAGTACTACATGTCCCCCACAACAAGTAAATATCCCTTAAATAAATGTTTTCTATGATTTAATTAGGCGAAAATAGGCATTGACATGCTGAAAACACTGACATGTCAGTACTACATGTCCCCCACAACAAGTAAATATCCCTTAAATAAATGTTTTCTATGATTTAATTAGGCGAAAATAGGCATTGACATGCTGAAAACACTGACATGTCAGTACTACATGTCCCCCACAACAAGTAAATATCCCTTAAATAAATGTTTTCTATGATTTAATTAGGCGAAAATAGGCATTGACATGCTGAAAACACTGACATGTCAGTACTACATGTCCCCCACAACAAGTAAATATCCCTTAAATAAATGTTTTCTATGATTTAATTAGGCGAAAATAGGCATTGACATGCTGAAAACACTGACATGTCAGTACTACATGTCCCCCACAACAAGTAAATGTCGCTTAAATAAATGTTTTCTGTGATTTAAAAAGCAATACAGTCACAATTTTGAATCAATATTTTAGTAATAGGCAGTATACATGAGTAATTTGATGAGTAATTAGGCGAAATTTTGAATCAATATTTTAGTAAGAGGCAGTATAAATGAGTAATTTGATGAGTAATTAGGCGAAAATAGGCATTGACATGCTGAAAACACTGACATGTCAGTAAAATAGGCATTGACATGCTGAAAACACTGCCATCTAGTGGCACAAAAAACTGTGGCATGTCACAAAAACAGTGGCATGTCACAGGAAGAGTGGCATGTCACAGGAAGTGTCAGTACGACATGCCGGTGCCACAAATTGAGCTCGGCCTTGCTGCGTCTGTAGCTGTTAACATCTGTAGTTGTTAGTATCTGTAGCTGTTAACATCTGTAGCTGTTAACGTCTGTAGCTGTTAACATCTGTAGTTGTTAGCGTCTGTAGCTGTTAACATCTGTAGTTGTTAGCGTGTGTAGCTTTTAACATCTGTAGCTGTTAACATCTGTAGCTGTTAACATCTGTAGTTGTTAACGTCTGTAGCTGTTAACATTTACATCTGTAACTGTTAGCATTTGTAACTGTTGACATCTGTAGCTGTTAGCGTCTGTAGCTGTTAACGTCTGTAGCTGTTAACGTCTGTAGCTGTTTCAGTATGCAGTTTCTGTAGAACTGCAGCACTTAGAAATATTTTCAACAGGCAAAGCATTCTGATCCCTCCCCCTCAGAGCCATATATGGCTCTGCCCCCTTGTGGTCTGTTGAATTTCAAATTCAAGCTCTGTTTTTATTGGCTGATTCAAATTCAAGCTCTGTTTTTATTGGCTGATTCAAATTCAAGCTCTGTTTTTATTGGCTGGTTACAAACTCTGTTTTTATTGGCTGGAAAATGGCGGGTCACCTTTTCTTTTTAGAAATGCTTATTTACCACCTGGAGAAGCAAGGGGACAATATTTTTTTTAATTTTTTTTTCAGAGATTACCTGGCTAACATCAGTCTGTCAGGAGGTAGTGACAGAGTGAAGAAATATGTTTATAAAAAAAGCTACATACTGAAGCTTTAACACCTGTAGCTGTTAACATCTGTAGCTGTTAACATCTGTAGCTGTTAACGTCTGTAGCTGTTAACATCTGTAGCTGTTAACATCTGTAGCTGTTAACATCTGTAGCTGTTAACGTCTGTAGCTGTTAACATCTGTAGTTGTTAACGTCTGTAGCTGTTAACGTCTGTAGCTGTTAACATCTGTAGCTGTTAACATCTGTAGCTGTTAACGTCTGTAGCTGTTAGCGTCTGTAGCTGTTAACATCTGTAGCTGTTAACGTCTGTAGCTGTTAACATCTGTAGCTGTTAACATCTGTAGCTGTTAGCGTCTGTAGCTGTTAACATTAACATCTGTAACTGTTAGCATTTGTAGCTGTTGACATCTGTAGCTGTTAGCGTCTGTAGCTGTTAACGTCTGTAGCTGTTAACATCTGTAGCTTTTAGCATGTGTAGCTGTTAGCATGTGTAGCTGTTAGCGTCTGTAGCTGTTAACGTCTGTAGCTGTTAACTAGGGGTGCACCGATTTCAATTTTCTGGCCGATCACCGATTACCGATTTTTAGAAAGTCTGACCTGCCGATTCCGATTTTGGCCGATACTGATTTTCAGGTGTTAAAAGGTCAAAATGCACCCAACATTTTCAGGATTTTCCAACCTTTGCTGAGGCAGATAAAATCGGTAAATAAAATCGGCTTCTCATTTAAAGATCGGCCGATCACCGATCTCCCCAAATTAAGGAAATCGGGGCCGATCGATCGGCCGGCCGATCGATCGGCCGGCCGATTTATCGGTGCATCCCTACTGTTAACGTCTGTAGCTGTTAACATCTGTAGCTGTTAACGTCTGTAGCTGTTAACGTCTGTAGCTGTTAACATCTGTAGCTGTTAACATCTGTAGCTGTTAGCGTCTGTAGCTGTTAACATCTGTAACTGTTAGCATTTGTAGCTGTTAACATCTGTAGCTGTTAGCGTCTGTAGCTGTTAACGTCTGTAGCTGTTAACGTCTGTAGCTGTTAACGTCTGTAGCTGTTAACGTCTGTAGCTGTTAACGTCTGTAGCTGTTAACGTCTGTAGCTGTTAACATCTGTAGCTGTTAACATCTGTAGCTGTTAACATCTGTAGCTGTTAACATCTGTAGCTGTTAACGTCTGTAGCTGTTAACATCTGTAGCTGTTAACATCTGTAGCTGTTAACGTCTGTAGCTGTTAACGTCTGTAGCTGTTAGCGTCTGTAGCTGTTAACGTCTGTAGCTGTTAACGTCTGTAGCTGTTAACGTCTGTAGCTGTTAACGTCTGTAGCTGTTAACGTCTGTAGCTGTTAACATCTGTAGCTGTTAACGTCTGTAGCTGTTAACGTCTGTAGCTGTTAACGTCTGTAGCTGTTAACATCTGTAGCTGTTAACATCTGTAGCTGTTAACGTCTGTAGCTGTTAGCGTCTGTAGCTGTTAGCATCTGTAGCTGTTAACATCTGTAGCTGTTAACGTCTGTAGCTGTTAACATCTGTAGCTGTTAACATCTGTAGCTGTTAACATCTGTAGCTGTTAACATCTGTAGCTGTTAGCGTCTGTAGCTGTTAACGTCTGTAGCTGTTAACGTCTGTAGCTGTTAACGTCTGTAGCTGTTAACGTCTGTAGCTGTTAACGTCTGTAGCTGTTAACGTCTGTAGCTGTTAACATCTGTAGCTGTTAACATCTGTAGCTGTTAACATCTGTAGCTGTTAACATCTGTAGCTGTTAACATCTGTAGCTGTTAACGTCTGTAGCTGTTAACATCTGTAGCTGTTAACGTCTGTAGCTGTTAACATCTGTAGCTGTTAACGTCTGTAGCTGTTAACGTCTGTAGCTGTTAACATCTGTAGCTGTTAACATCTGTAGCTGTTAACGTCTGTAGCTGTTAGCATCTGTAGCTGTTAACATCTGTAGCTGTTAACGTCTGTAGCTGTTAACATCTGTAGCTGTTAACATCTGTAGCTGTTAGCGTCTGTAGCTGTTAACATTAACATCTGTAACTGTTAGCATTTGTAGCTGTTGACATCTGTAGCTGTTAGCGTCTGTAGCTGTTAACGTCTGTAGCTGTTAACATCTGTAGCTTTTAGCATGTGTAGCTGTTAGCATGTGTAGCTGTTAGCGTCTGTAGCTGTTAACGTCTGTAGCTGTTAACGTCTGTAGCTGTTAACATCTGTAGCTGTTAACGTCTGTAGCTGTTAACGTCTGTAGCTGTTAACATCTGTAGCTGTTAACATCTGTAGCTGTTAACGTCTGTAGCTGTTAACATCTGTAGCTGTTAACATCTGTAGCTGTTAACATCTGTAGCTGTTAACGTCTGTAGCTGTTAACGTCTGTAGCTGTTAACGTCTGTAGCTGTTAACGTCTGTAGCTGTTAACGTCTGTAGCTGTTAACGTCTGTAGCTGTTAACGTCTGTAGCTGTTAACATCTGTAGCTGTTAACATCTGTAGCTGTTAACATCTGTAGCTGTTAACATCTGTAGCTGTTAACGTCTGTAGCTGTTAACATCTGTAGCTGTTAACGTCTGTAGCTGTTAACGTCTGTAGCTGTTAACGTCTGTAGCTGTTAACGTCTGTAGCTGTTAACGTCTGTAGCTGTTAACGTCTGTAGCTGTTAACGTCTGTAGCTGTTAGCGTCTGTAGCTGTTAACATCTGTAGCTGTTAACGTCTGTAGCTGTTAACGTCTGTAGCTGTTAACATCTGTAGCTGTTAACATCTGTAGCTGTTAACGTCTGTAGCTGTTAGCGTCTGTAGCTGTTAACATCTGTAGCTGTTAACATCTGTAGCTGTTAACGTCTGTAGCTGTTAACGTCTGTAGCTGTTAACATCTGTAGCTGTTAGCATCTGTAGCTGTTAACATCTGTAGCTGTTAACATCTGTAGCTGTTAACGTCTGTAGCTGTTAACATCTGTAGCTGTTAGCGTCTGTAGCTGTTAACGTCTGTAGCTGTTAACGTCTGTAGCTGTTAACGTCTGTAGCTGTTAACGTCTGTAGCTGTTAACATCTGTAGCTGTTAACGTCTGTAGCTGTTAACATCTGTAGCTGTTAACATCTGTAGCTGTTAGCGTCTGTAGCTGTTAACGTCTGTAGCTGTTAACGTCTGTAGCTGTTAGCGTCTGTAGCTGTTAACATCTGTAGCTGTTAACGTCTGTAGCTGTTAGCGTCTGTAGCTGTTAACATCTGTAGCTGTTAACGTCTGTAGCTGTTAACATCTGTAGCTGTTAACATCTGTAGCTGTTAACATCTGTAGCTGTTAGCGTCTGTAGCTGTTAACTGTTAACATCTGTAACTGTTAGCATTTGTAGCTGTTAACATCTGTAGCTGTTAGCGTCTGTAGCTGTTAACGTCTGTAGCTGTTAACATCTGTAGCTGTTAGCATTTGTAGCTGTTAACATCTGTAGCTGTTAACATCTGTAGCTGTTAGCATTTGTAGCTGTTAACATCTGTAGCTGTTAGCGTCTGTAGCTGTTAACATCTGTAGCTGTTAGCGTCTGTAGCTGTTAACATCTGTAGCTGTTAGCGTCTGTAGCTGTTAACATCTGTAGCTGTTAACATCTGTAGCTGTTAACATCTGTAGCTGTTAACATCTGTAGCTGTTAACGTCTGTAGCTGTTAACATCTGTAGCTGTTAACGTCTGTAGCTGTTAACATCTGTAGTTGTTAACGTCTGTAGCTGTTAACGTCTGTAGCTGTTAACATCTGTAGCTGTTAACATCTGTAGCTGTTAGCGTCTGTAGCTGTTAACATCTGTAGCTGTTAACGTCTGTAGCTGTTAACATCTGTAGCTGTTAACATCTGTAGCTGTTAGCGTCTGTAGCTGTTAACATTAACATCTGTAACTGTTAGCATTTGTAGCTGTTGACATCTGTAGCTGTTAGCGTCTGTAGCTGTTAACGTCTGTATCTGTTAACATCTGTAGCTGTTAGCATGTGTAGCTGTTAGCATGTGTAGCTGTTAGCATCTGTAGCTGTTAACGTCTGTAGCTGTTAACGTCTGTAGCTGTTAACATCTGTAGCTGTTAACGTCTGTAGCTGTTCACGTCTGTAGCTGTTAACGTCTGTAGCTGTTAATATCTGTAGCTGTTAACATCTGTATCTGTTAGCGTCTGTAGCTGTTAACATTTACATCTGTAACTTAGCATTTGTAGCTGTTGACATCTGTAGCTGTTAGCGTCTGTAGCTGTTAACATCTATAGCTGTTAACGTCTGTAGCTGTTAACATCTGTAGCTGTTAACATCTGTAGCTGTTAGCGTCTGTAGCTGTTAAGGCAAACACACCAAACCTCCGTCCACAATCCTGCAAAGCACATGACATAACACAACAACGAAACATACAAGCATAAAGACTGATAATATTCATGACCTTGCAATAGATTTCTATAAATACACATACCCATACCTACAAATATATATACAATATACATACATATATATTTATATTCATTTATATACCCATCTACATACATCTACTATACATCCCTGCATCCATTTGTGTGTGGTTGTGAGCATGCATAAGTGAATAAGGTTCCTCCAATAGAACATTTAGTAGCGACTGTGAAGCATCAGAGACCCGTCCCCCCAAAGCCCGAGACAGACGAAGGGGCGATCAAAGCCCAAGACCCCAGGAAGGACCCCGAGCCCAGAGTCCCCAGGACCACCCGAACAGGACGAGCCACTCGTCCACTCCCCAGATCCGACCAAGTGGAAGAACCGGACGAACCCCACCAGGGACCACACACAATGACCCCCCGGGGTCAACAGCGACAATACACAGGCCCCCGCCGGAGCCCGCTGCACCGACGTAGCCCCAGGGCCGGTCACCGAGGCTCGGGCACCGGGGACGCCCATCCCTCAGGTCCAGACCTGACAGGACCAGAGGACCCGAGCCCCACCAGGCAGCCACCAGGCCGAGCTGACAAACGCCCAAGCGCCCAGCCCCAGATAGTGAGGGCCCCAAGCACGCCCGCAGGCAGAGGAACACCCACCAGGGGGCCACGTGGCAGGAGCGCGACACTGGGTAGCCTCAGAAGTATCAGAGAGATGGCAGTCCAAGTCCCATCTGTAGCTGTTAACGTCTGTAGCTGTTAGCATCTGTAGCTGTTAACATCTGTAGCTGTTAACGTCTATAGCTGTTAACATCTGTAGCTGTTAACATCTGTAGCTGTTAGCGTCTGTAGCTGTTAACATTAACATCTGTAACTGTTAGCATTTGTAGCTGTTGACATCTGTAGCTGTTAGCGTCTGTAGCTGTTAACGTCTGTAGCTGTTAACATCTGTAGCTTTTAGCATGTGTAGCTGTTAGCATGTGTAGCTGTTAGCGTCTGTAGCTGTTAACGTCTGTAGCTGTTAACGTCTGTAGCTGTTAACGTCTGTAGCTGTTAACATCTGTAGCTGTTAACATCTGTAGCTGTTAACGTCTGTAGCTGTTAACGTCTGTAGCTGTTAACATCTGTAGCTGTTAACGTCTGTAGCTGTTAACGTCTGTAGCTGTTAACGTCTGTAGCTGTTAACGTCTGTAGCTGTTAACGTCTGTAGCTGTTAACGTCTGTAGCTGTTAACGTCTGTAGCTGTTAACATCTGTAGCTGTTAACGTCTGTAGCTGTTAGCGTCTGTAGCTGTTAACATCTGTAGCTGTTAACGTCTGTAGCTGTTAACGTCTGTAGCTGTTAACATCTGTAGCTGTTAACATCTGTAGCTGTTAGCGTCTGTAGCTGTTAACATCTGTAGCTGTTAGCATTTGTAGCTGTTAACATCTGTAGCTGTTAGCGTCTGTAGCTGTTAACGTCTGTAGCTGTTAACATCTGTAGCTGTTAACATCTGTAGCTGTTAACATCTGTAGCTGTTAACATCTGTAGCTGTTAGCATTTGTAGCTGTTAACATCTGTAGCTGTTAGCATCTGTAGCTGTTAACATCTGTAGCTGTTAACGTCTGTAGCTGTTAACATCTGTAGCTGTTAGCGTCTGTAGCTGTTAACATCTGTAGCTGTTAACATCTGTAGCTGTTAACATCTGTAGCTGTTAACATCTGTAGCTGTTAGCGTCTGTAGCTGTTAACATCTGTAGCTGTTAACGTCTGTAGCTGTTAACATCTGTAGCTGTTAACGTCTGTAGCTGTTAACGTCTGTAGCTGTTAACATCTGTAGCTGTTAACATCTGTAGCTGTTAACGTCTGTAGCTGTTAGCGTCTGTAGCTGTTAACATCTGTAGCTGTTAACGTCTGTAGCTGTTAACATCTGTAGCTGTTAACATCTGTAGCTGTTAGCGTCTGTAGCTGTTAACATTAACATCTGTAACTGTTAGCATTTGTAGCTGTTGACATCTGTAGCTGTTAGCGTCTGTAGCTGTTAACGTCTGTAGCTGTTAACATCTGTAGCTGTTAGCATGTGTAGCTGTTAGCATGTGTAGCTGTTAACATCTGTAGCTGTTAACGTCTGTAGCTGTTAACGTCTGTAGCTGTTAACATCTGTAGCTGTTAACGTCTGTAGCTGTTAACGTCTGTAGCTGTTAACGTCTGTAGCTGTTAACATCTGTAGCTGTTAACATCTGTAGCTGTTAGCGTCTGTAGCTGTTAACATTTACATCTGTAACTGTTAGCATTTGTAGCTGTTGACATCTGTAGCTGTTAGCGTCTGTAGCTGTTAACGTCTGTAGCTGTTAACATCTGTAGCTGTTAGCATTTGTAGCTGTTAACATCTGTAGCTGTTAACATCTGTAGCTGTTAGCATTTGTAGCTGTTAACATCTGTAGCTGTTAGCGTCTGTAGCTGTTAACATCTGTAGCTGTTAGCGTCTGTAGCTGTTAACATCTGTAGCTGTTAGCGTCTGTAGCTGTTAACGTCTGTAGCTGTTAACATCTGTAGCTGTTAGCGTCTGTAGCTGTTAACATCTGTAGCTGTTAGCGTCTGTAGCTGTTAACATCTGTAGCTGTTAACGTCTGTAGCTGTTAACATCTGTAGTTGTTAACGTCTGTAGCTGTTAACGTCTGTAGCTGTTAACATCTGTAGCTGTTAACATCTGTAGCTGTTAACATCTGTAGCTGTTAATCTGTAGCTGTTAGCGTCTGTAGCTGTTAACATCTGTAGTTGTTAACGTCTGTAGCTGTTAACATCTGTAGCTGTTAACATCTGTAGCTGTTAGCGTCTGTAGCTGTTAACATCTGTAGCTGTTAGCATTTGTAGCTGTTAACATCTGTAGCTGTTAACGTCTGTAGCTGTTAACGTCTGTAGCTGTTAGCGTCTGTAGCTGTTAACATCTGTAGCTGTTAACATCTGTAGCTGTTAACGTCTGTAGCTGTTAGCGTCTGTAGCTGTTAACGTCTGTAGCTGTTAGCGTCTGTAGCTGTTAACGTCTGTAGCTGTTAACGTCTGTAGCTGTTAACGTCTGTAGCTGTTAACGTCTGTAGCTGTTAACGTCTGTAGCTGTTAACGTCTGTAGCTGTTAACATCTGTAGCTGTTAACGTCTGTAGCTGTTAACATCTGTAGCTGTTAACATCTGTAGCTGTTAACGTCTGTAGCTGTTAGCGTCTGTAGCTGTTAACGTCTGTAGCTGTTAGCGTCTGTAGCTGTTAACGTCTGTAGCTGTTAACATCTGTAGCTGTTAACGTCTGTAGCTGTTAACATCTGTAGCTGT
>JBBPBX010031822.1:0-34271 GCA_038048925.1 Garcialebias charrua | reverse complement strand
AATGGAATTAGTGTTGATAAAAAAAATAACTAATGTATCTCAATTATTAATTGTATAATTGATGGGGATTTTAAACCCCTGTTACCTTAATAAAAACCACACAAAGATAAACAAGAGAACAGTGTTAAATCAGACAAACAACTTTGCAAAGGGGAAGGGCTTTTAATGTCTTTTGAAACTTAGTTTGGTCTCAAATACATTGTCCTGCACAATTCCAAATTGTACTGGACATGACAAGCTATTTAAACAAGAAGCAGGTGGAGTTTGACAAGCTCTGACGTCTTACAGATAAAACAAACAAGTCATGGTTCTGATCAAACAAGAACATCTAATCCAAACATTTGGTCAAGGCTAGAAGACTGTCTTTTCTGTATCAAGAGAAAAGCAAACAACATGTTTGTACTATCAAATATAAGTGTTTAAAGGGAACAGAGAATATTTGATATAAGTGAGCTGGGTTATAATTATTGGGTCAGAGTAATTAGTTTTAGATGATAAATATTGAACATCTCCATCATTTCATCCTCTTTATCATATATAAACTGATCATTATCAATCAGGTGAGCGGTGCGGAAAACAACCCCTGAGGCCGAATTTCTAATTTAGAGGCAAAAACTCACACCACCGTCCCGTGCCTCCACAGTAACGCCCTGAACATGCAGAATCACCTTTTTAGGATGGTTTGAGAGATTATAAAGTTTTGGAGAACTCTGTTGATTGTCATATTTCATGACTTATTTCAATGTTTGAGAGAAATAAAGATTTTGAGGAGAATTTTGCAATGAGTATGGTCTCACTTTATGGCTTATGTCAAAAGTTTTAAAAGGAATAATATATTTAGCAGGGATTAGTCTATTTACCCACAAAAACTAAGTTTTTCCAAAGAAATAGAACTTTTGAGAAGAAACATATATATATATAAAGGAACTAATCTATTTGTGTTAAACAAATAAAAGAAATAAGCTATTTAATTGGTTTTAAAATAAAAAGAACCAATCTAATTTGTTTTAACCAAAGAACCAATCTAATTTGTTTTAACCAAAAAAGAAAAGAACCAATCTAATTTGTTGTGTTAAACAATTAAATGGAACTTATACACTTTCAAAGATGTGGGAAATAATTCTCAAACACACAACAAAATAGCCCTTTATGGGCACAAAAATAAAATAAGTTTGAAACTTCTTTGATATCAACTATTGCCCAGGAAAGTAAAAACAACCGGTTTGAACTTAAAAAATGAAATAGATCAACCATTCTTCTTCACAGCATCCATCCCTTTTTTCTTTTTTTGTTTTTGGTGTGGGAGGGTAATTTCAGTGTCTTTCCTGGGGAGGGAGTGCCCCGTTTTCAGAACACGTTCTTTCTGTTCCTTGGGGATTTGTTTGTGGCAGAAATTGTTGGGCACAAATCCATGTCATCTGGGGGGAGGGGGGGTTCTTTGTGTGTGGAATAAGTCCAGTTTTTCATTGTTGGGTCCAAGTCCATCTCATCTGGGGGGGGGAAGTTCTTTGTGTGTGGAATAAGTTCATTTCATTCTGGGGGGGGGGAGAAGAGTCTTTTTTTCTTCTGGGGGGGAGCTTTTGTTCAAGTCTTCTTCTTCTGTGAGTTTCTGTCAAAGTTCATTCTTTTCTTTGGGGAGAGCTTTTTGTGCGCCTTGTGGGTGGAGGGCATCAGGCAGTTTGATGGCTTCAGTCTTGTCCAGCTGTCTGTTGTTTAGTCTATTCAGGCATGAATTGCGGGCACAGTAGCAGGTCGCAACCCTGAATTGTGTGTGGCATAGTGTAGTCAAGCCACATGTCTTGACAAAGTGGGGAGCTTTGCTCTGACCAGATCCATCTCAAAATCTGGCTCAGCGATCGTTCCAAACTTCTCTTTCAGGGGAGCACCGGTCACTCAGATGTAACAGCTGCTGCTTTTTCTCTCGAGAAGATGACGTGTCCTTTCCTCCACCTGTAGGGGTCCCGTCCACCCTCGTTTTCAGCCGTCCCTAGCAGGACCTCGAGTCAAGGCGGGATTCACTGGCATCACTGGCAACTCCCCCTGAAGGAGTTCCGGAAACCTGTAGTCTTTTTGAGAGGAGAACTGGACACCAAAAAACTTGCAATTTGTCAAATAAAACTAAGGCCTTCGGATCCCATGAGCCATTTGTGGTCTGGGGAAGGTCAAACTGTGGGTAACTCCTTAACTTAACTTAAACTAAATTCTGTAATTGGCTATAATAATAATTGTTTCTTTAAACATAAAATAAAATTCCATTCTTACTATCTAAAACATTTGTATTTAATGGCAAAAACAACACAACAACAAATGATTTCATTCTTCAGTGAAAATGAGTAATCACTCACTCTGATTTGAGGTTATTTTAATTAGTAAGTTATTCTTAATTAGCATGATCATCAAAATGAGTAGCAGGAGACGGAGACGTTTTATACTCACCTAAAATACTTTACCTTTTTCATAGTCTGTAGAAAAAGTCTAAACATACATACAGACATAGACAGACATATACGTACAGACAGACATACATACATATAGACACACATACACATATACATATAGACAGACATACAGCTGTATAGACAGACATATGTGGTTCATGTTCTCAAAATAAGTCCAGTCTATAGTCAGGGTCAGTCGTGTTTTAAAAATATAGAACCACCACATTTCAAAATCAACCTTTCAAATCAACCTTTTGAATAGATCCAAAACTCCAGGGCGTCCCCCATCTTTTTCTCTTTGGATCTGTTAAAAATAAATACCTGTTTATTAAACGACCTATACCAAATAAATGTGGTTTGTAGGTTTATCTGATTTATCCTACAGTACAACGTGCTTCTTAAATTATCCTTTAAATGGCTATGCTTTTGAATATAAAAATCTAAAAAGTTATTTTTTGTATAACTGATCATCTAATCAATGAATGAGCTGTTTCCTTTTATGAGCCCTCATTAATGTCATTAGTGATATATTCTTTATTATTATTAGTTATTTCTAGGAACACCTCCTAATATTCCCTTATTGCATTATTATATATCGCCACTGAGTGTCAGGCAGGCTCCCTCACTCAGTCTTTAAGTCTTGATTAAAAACCCACTTTTATTCTTCCAAACTTTAACATGATGTGATTTGTTTTGATCCTCTCTGTAATATACACTGTTCACTATATTAGCTAGTTTCTGTTGCTTTTTCTATATAATTTGTTTTCGTTTTTGTTTTGTTTTTCCTTTCGTTTCACTGTCTGCTTGGCTTGTTTCTATCGTACAGAACCTTGGTTGGCCCGCGTCAGCCTAAGTGCTCTATAAATAAAGTGGTATGGTATAAATAATCTAAGATTTAAAGCATAAAGCTATAAAAATTGTTCTAAAAATGTCTTAATCAATTCCTTTGTGGAAAACCAGACCAACCAAAATGCATTCCCGTCAAGGATAATCTGCTATCCTTCCTTCAGCTCCACAAAACATTGAATGTCTGTGGAGACACAATTTTAATCTGCAAAAAACAAAAAATATAAATATTTACTTGTTTCAGGGTTATGAGCTGGGATTATCTCTGTTTCATCACGGAGTTACAGGAAACGGAAAAATAAGTCGTCAGACCCACATAGTATAAACTACAAATTTTGTGGCCTTGCTTTCGCAGGCCATCTCATGAGAATGTGTTTCATTAAATAAAATTAATCATAGCAGACTGCAGTTTTGAAACACGATACCAGGATTATTGACAGATCTTCACAGATCCATACGGGGGCATGACCTTCAGCTGGACAGTTGGCGTGGTTGACTTCAGGACCTGTTCTCATTTTCTTGTTGGAGAATGTGCTCAGACCACTCTTGTCAGAGCATCCAGTGACCGCATATTCTGGTCATGTGTGTTTGATGACCTTTGATGACCTTTTTGACAAAATCTTTGCCTTTGCTTTGCTGACAGTCTCTTGTCTTAACTTTGTGGACAGTCTTTGTGGACAGTCTTTGTGGACAGTCTTTTGCTTGGATAAAAGTCCAGTGCCCTCGTTCAGTGCCATTGTTTTTTAAGCCCCTCGAATGTTTATTTTGAGCAGGGCAGCCTGGGAGTCCAGCCTTGGTGTTCTCGGTGAAGTCAGTGAGCCAGCTTCTGGACATGCCCTTAATATCAAATCTGATCCAATCCAATCAATAACCACAGTAGTTTGTGATTCAAAAATTCAGACGCTGCATGTGTTCTTTGACATGACCCTATCTTAATATATGTACTACTAACCATGTGTTTCTGCAAAGTGTCGTGAGGTCCTTCAGACTTACGGTTTCCGCTCCACAAACACCGTGATGCCGCTTCTAAGAAAAAAATGAGAAAAATAGAAAAATGTAAAAATCCTTAACAAACCAGGTTCAAAGTAATCATGTTATTTCTATAAGCATTTACCTTGAATAGAGTCACCTCTGCAAGTCTGGTTTGCACAATGGAATTTAAAATGTTCATTACATAAAAGTGAATTTTCAACAGAGGCATCCTTTTAATCTGATCTGCATAATAGATCTAAAATCATTAATTTACGTATGAGTAAAATCGTCAATTTAACCTGAAACTAGAAATTTTACCACTTTTCAGTGGTTTACTTATCAAAAGTTAACCAATTCTCACTTATTATAAACTGAGATCCAAATTATGTCCTAAATAGAAAAGTAATGATTAAAATAAAAAATGTGTATTCAGTCAAGGCGTGTCTGTGAGTGGTACTTCCCGTTTTAATCTTCCATATTATTATTACTGTATACACAGCCCCAATCTGTTTGAATAAAAACAACTCTTACTGCTGTCAAAGCCTATGCATTGTATGGTCAAATGATATGTTATTCTAATTCCTGTTCAAATTTACCAGACCTCCTTTTGTCTCTAATGGTCATAATTTATGCGAAACAACACCAAAATTAGGTTTTTAGCAGTGAAATGTGTCTTTCACTCCTGGCGAGTTGGCTGGATTCTTGTGCGTATTTAACCTACTTGCTGAAAAGTTACTTCTAATAAAGCATTTTTATTATTAATCATTTCAGTCACATTATCTAACTCTTTAAAGGAAACAGCTCTTATAATCTACTTAACTGTGAAATAGCTTTTTTTAAAAACTATAAAACATTTTTAATGTATGCAAAAATCGTTTTAAAATGATGAATTTAAACTGAGCGTTTCAACTTACAATCTAGTCAAAAATCTATTTGACAAGAATATATATATTTTTTTATTCTTTATAAGTGTCAAAGTTTTATCAATTTAGTTAAACTTTTAAAAGACAGAATTTACTGGCAAGTCTAAAAATAAATTTCTGCTAAATTTTCTAAGACTTGTTATCCTAAAATGCCTAAACTTAATTTTGATCTGATTATGGTTGTTAATTTAAATTAACAAGCTTATTATAAAAGTTTAAATAGTCAATAATTGTAATTCAATGCAGTATACCTGTAATACTTTCTCTACTTCCCATTTATTTTGCATTAAATCCAAATATATTCCGTGTTTTATCAACATCCTATGCGACTGCTATAAAAACATCCAGTTCCTCTCAACTTCACCTCGCAGTAACAGACCCTACTCAGAATCTGAAAACATGAACTGAACCTCTCTGGATGACCAAGATAAAACTGTTTTTGTTCCATGAATGTCACTTGTCTGTTCCCCTCAGATAATCACAGGTGACTGAGCATAGTTGCCAAGACCGCCCATCATAAGCTACTCTGGGCTCTTTGTTTTCTGTAGTCGCTTATTGTGGTTACCTGGGCTTACTATGAACGTAAAGTCGCTTATTTGGGCTTGTTATTCATTTCACTTTATTCTTCGTCTAGTGACAAGACCACGCTAAAATTAGCTCCAATAAGTGGGGAAATATGGGGAAATAATATGATTAAAAAATGGGAGAAAAGGGTGCACACTTAGCATGGTTAGCTGTCCAATTTTCAGTTTATTTTTACTAAGTTGTACGCAGCTTTCACGAATTTCTTTAATGTTTTGATTGCCAATTGTTGTCATCACTCTTCGTTTAAAATTCAGATCTCAAATGAGTCCCAGAGGTTTAATGGGATTAATCTGTTTAAAGAGTGTATTTCCAAAAACATACAAAAACATAAACTTTGCAACAAGAGGAAACAACACACTGGACCAAGTTTACACCACCATGAAAAATGCCTACAGAGCCCTCCCCCTCCCCCACATTGGTGCTTCTGACCATAGCTATGTTTACATGGACATAAGTAATCGGATCAAACGGCCGAACGGATCAAAAATCCGTCATGTAAACACCCCGGTCGGGTTATTTTTTGTGTATTCGGCGTGATCCGACCTAATTTGCGATCCGTTCGAAACGGGTGGTTTACGCCGATCCGTAGCCCGATGTGTGCGCATGTAAACACATGATCTGTTCCTTTTACCGGACTGTGGGAAACTGTCCTGACTGCGCATGTGCGCTGCGCGCACCCCCATCCCTCCCTCCCTCTCCCCCCTCGTGTTTACTTCTCCGCCTGGGCTGGCTAGTGGGTAGATGCTAACGCATGGTGGGGAAGTAAAACTGGTCGGTGAGCGATGCAACATTTGTAATGGAAACGTTAAAATAGCTCAAAACTATCGAACGCCTTGACCGAACGTGTAGTTATTCAAACAAGTACATGAAAAGCTGGAAGAAGCTGGAGATCGCTGGAAGAGCTTAAAGCTAAGTGCTACAAAGCTAAAAACAAAAACGGGACAAGTGGCTACGACCCCACCACTTTTTTATTTTACGTGTTGATGAACTGATGAGAGATCTGCCACTTCCAACACAGCAGGCAGCGGTGTGGATCTTATGAGGAGGAGAGAGGAATCTGAGGAGAGGAAGCTAACCAGGAGCAAAGCATCCTTTCTGGTAAGTTAGACTCTTCAAAACACATTAACCCTCTGTACTGTATTACTTGAGTAATTAGAAACAACAAATATGTAAAAATGTAATTATAATAAGAAATAAGAGTAGCTGTAGGGCTAGCATAGAACTACAGTATACTGTATTGTACATTAAAACTCCAACTAACCAGATAATTAACCTAACACATTTCAACATATCAGGGGTCCAGTTAAACTTTATTTTGTTTGTTTTTCAGATGATGAGTCCAGCTTTGAAGAGGCAGCTGGCAGCAGCACACAACAGACAGTGGCAGGTGATGGTGGCAGGTGATGGTGGCAGGTGGCAGAAGATGCAAGAGTCCCACGTCTTAGGAATCCCAAGAAGTTCACACATGTGCTTTAGAACAACTCAAAACTGATTTGAAAATGTTTCAATTCTCCACAACCATGTTTCTTTGTCCCCTGACAGATCTGTAAATGTATTTTTTACACAGACATTAGGATTGATAGTTTATGGTACAATTAAGGTACAGTCAGATGGTTTAATAAGGACTCTGAGTTTCTGCATGACTCACAGGATAAAAACACATTTGCTGTTCTATCAGGATACAGAAACATACATTTTGGAAGTAAAATCGATTATTTTGTCACCAATTTTGTTTTCCGAAATCACATGCATACATCGAAATTGTGAAAGTATGTGATGAGTTGTTAAAGAAGTTACTGAATTACAGGTTTCTGTAGTTTTTAAATGACCAAATAATTTTTTTGTTGTCATCATTACAAGATGTGATCTGTGCACATCGTCTGTTTTGTACAAACATTTTGAACGTTTATTTTTTATGTTTTTCTGATATACCTCAAATTGCACTAAGAATGAAACATGTTTCAAACAAGCAGTATCAATTGTTTACAAGAATTTGTTAAAATGTTTGGTCCATTAAAGAGCTCAGATGTTCACTAGTATTACTTGCAGTTGTTTATTGTGATAATAATTTTATACAAATGTTAACTGCATGTGAACACAAATACATAAGTACAGTATCTTTTTAGAAGAACTCTCCACTGTGGCTTCAGAAACCCGGTCATCTCTACCTCCACCTGACAGCGCCAAGGTAAACATTAAATGACTTGTTGAGGAGTCAGACGAGGACAGTTTGGGTATCCTTTGACGAGCCAGTCCAACAGCGGGCACGATCACCAACAATGAAGAGACGGACGTCCTTTGCTTCAATGTTCCTCACAGACTGCAAAAAAGGACATGCCAATATTTAGTGTTCAACTTTTTATTTGTTTAAAGTTATGGTTCAAACAAATTTTATTTGAAAGAAAACTTTACAGCTAAGTATGTCTTCTGATATACTTAGCTGTAATAGTTGTAAAATTAAATACAATATAGTAAATGTTAGCCTTACATTTTGGCAACATTTAACTATTTGTTTAAAGACATGGTTCAAACAAATGTTATTTTAAATAAAACTTTACAGCTAAGCATCTCTACTTTGAGATACTGTACTTAGCTGTAATCGTTGTAGTAATACTACAGTAAATACAATATAGTAAATATTAGCCTTACTTTTGTCAACAGATGAGCCCTTTGACAGAGGTCTGAGTGGCGCAGGACATTGGCATCATGGGCACTGCCTGGCATCTTGACACTGATGCTCCAGAAACAGGAAAACAGAGAAAGAATAGTAATTAATAACAAATACAGACAGTATCACGCAGACAGGTAGAAAAGGAAAGGACAAAAAGTTTATTAGCATACAGCGTTTTTATTATCATACCAACAATTGTTATCCACGACAGCTTGGAGGACAGAGGACGTCCAGCGCTCTCATCCTGTGAATAAAAAACTAAAAGCATGCGCTGCTTCACCTGTAGTTCAATCAGGGAGTGCAGTAAAAACTCAGTCTCCGTCATTACAATCTGGTGCGGGTCCATTTTGGACGCGTATGTTTACTTTCGTCCCGGAAGTAGCTTCTTCTTCTGTGGTTTTTACGAAAGTAACTTCCTCTTCGTTTTTTTTTTTTAAGGGGAGTGTACCACTCTGCGCATGTCAGAACTTCTGATCAGAATAAAAGCCTGCTGCATGTAAACACTCGTCATGAACGGATTGGGCCCATGTAAACGGTGCTATCTAATTATGCAATCAGAACACATTTCAATCCGGTCACAGAATTTTGCCCATGTAAACATAGCTCATATCTGTGTTATGCTAAAGCCCGCATACAGGCCGCTGGTGAAAGTCACAAAACCAGTTCGCAAGCAGATACGAGTGTGGCCAGAGGGGTCTTCAGAGGCACTCCAGGACTGTTTTGACACCACAGATTGGGGTATGTTCAAAGAAGCTGCTACCACAAACAACAACACATGTCTCCAGGAGTACTCAGACACTGTATGTTCATACATCGCCAAGTGCATTGATGATGTTACCAACCTCAAAACCATCACTGTTCGGGCTAATCAGAAGCCATGGCTGACAGCTGAGGTTCACAGACTCCTGAAAGCCAGGAATGCTGCCTTCAAAGCGGGAGATCAGGTGGGCCTGAAGGCAGCCAGAAAGAACCTGACCCAGGGCATCAGTGAGGCCAAGGAGCAGTATTCCAGGAAAATAGCTCACCGTTTCAAGGACAGCAAGGATACACGCAGTCTGTGGCAGGGAATACAGACCATCACAGACTACAACCCCCCCCCCAGACCTGTGACAGCTCAACCTCTACGCTGAATGAACTGAATGAGTTCTTCGCTCGGTTTGAGGCAAGTAACAGCACACCTGCACATAAATTCCCCCCCTCTCCTGATGGCCAGGTGCTGGCGCTGTCCTCAGACAGCGTAAGGCGTTCATTCATCAAGATTAACGCCCGGAAGGCCTCTGGTCCTGACAACATACCTGGTCGTGTGCTGAAAGACTGTGCAGGGGAACTCGCAGCGGTCTTCACGGACATCTTTAACATCTCACTAAGCCAGGCCATCGTCCCCACCTGTTTCAAAGCCACCACCATCATCCCTGTCCCAAAGAAGGCAACGCCCGCATGCCTCAATGACTATCGCCCAGTAGCACTCACCCCCATCCTGATGAAGTGCTTTGAACGGCTAGTCATGAAAAGCATCACATCTGTCCTCCCTGCCTCCCTGGATCCCTTCCAATTTGCATACCGACCTAATCGCTCAACCGACGATGCCATCTCCTCTGCCCTCCACACAGCTCTCACACATCTGGACACGAAGGACTCTTATGTTAGAATGCTGTTCATCGACTTCAGCTCGGCATTCAACACCATCATCCCCCAACAGCTCATCCATAAACTGGACAGTCTGGGGCTGAACACCTCAATGTGTAACTGGCTGCTAGACTTCCTGACCGGGAGACCACAGACAGTACGGATCGGGAGTAACACATCTAGCACCATCACATTGAACACAGGGGCCCCACAAGGATGTGTGCTGAGCCCCCTTCTATTCACCCTGCTAACACACGACTGCACACCATCGTACAGCTCCAACCACTTCATCAAGTTTGCGGACGACACAACAGTGGTAGGTCTCATCAGCAACAACGATGAGACGGACTACAGGAACGAGGTGAGCCGCTTGGCCTTGTGGTGCGGACACAACAATCTCACTCTCAACGTGGAGAAGACAAAGGAGATTGTCGTGGACTTCAGGAAGAGGGATGCACAACATGCCCCTCTGACCATCAACAGCACCGCAGTGGAGAGAGTGGACAGCACCAAGTTCCTGGGAGTGCACGTCTCAAAGGACCTGTCCTGGAGCAGGAACACTGCAGCACTGGCGAAGAAGGCTCACCAGCGCCTCTACTTTCTCCGCAAGCTGAAAAGGGCTGGAGCTTCAACCTCCATCATGTGCACCTTCTACAGAGGTGCCATAGAAAGTGTCCTGACCAGCTGCATCACTGTGTGGTTTGGTGCATGCACTGCATCCTGCCGCAAGAGCCTCCAGCGCATCGTGAAAGCAGCTGAGAAGATCGTCGGCACCTCCTTGCCCTCACTGCAGGACTTACACAGCAAACGCCTCACTCGGAAAGCCCACCGCATGGCAGGTGATCCCACACACCCACTACACAGCCGCTTTAGACTGCTGCCATCAGGGAGGAGACTGAGGAGTCTCCAGGCTCGTACCAGCAGACTGAGAGACAGCTCTGTTCATCAGGCAGTCAGAATGCTAAACACTCTGCCTGCTCTGCCTCCCCTCCCATTTGAACAGCCTTAAAGAGCGACTCCACACCCTGTGGATCGGTAACTCCTCCCCCGAAGCAGTTTGAAATTTTCCCTCAAAATAGGCGTGTCGAGAGTCAAGCAGGGGAGGAGGTTGAGGTTGTCCTGTGTTCACGCCCCCTCTAGTGGTAAACTCCCACCCCTCCCCAAGATTAGATTTCAAAATGGCGGATAGTCACGTCTTCAGTAAGTAAATACCTAAACTTTTACCAAAATAACAGTTGTAAAATGTTGTTACGTGCATTTAATCACACACACACACAGCTTATGCGTATGCTTCTGAACACAGAACACATTAAAGGGATTGTGACATGATTTTTTTACTATTCATAAAATTGCTCAAAATATATATATTTTATCATTTAAATATGTTTGTTTTTGCAAACAAAATGATAAATCACTTTAATTTTGCTTTAAAAGTGATTTTGAACTTCAAGCCGTGTTTAATCATGGGAAATCCGATTACACTCGAACGCACCATATGTGATGTCACACTGGGCAGAGGGCTGTGGTGTCTTTAATAGCGGACAATTTAAAACTGGACGAATTTAGCAATCTATGTGAAGATTTGAGCTATTTGTCTTCATTTTGGGAAGCAGAAAATAGTTTGGGTGATGGAACAAGAAACAACAGGATCTAATTTAGGTCTGATGCTGTATCAGACTTCCTTCATGTCGAGCTGCTCATACCTGCGCACTGTGACAAGCCCAGAGCTCTGCCCAGTGTGACATCACAGATGGTGCGTTCGTGTGTAATGGGATTTCCCATGATTAAACACGGCTTGAAGTTCAAAATCACTTTTAAAGCAAAATTAAAGTGATTTATCATTTTGTTTGCAAAAACAAACATATTTAAATGATAAAATATATATATTTTGAGCAATTTTATGAATAGTAAAAAAATCATGTCACAATCCCTTTAAAAACCTGTTTAGCTGCATGGCATGCAGTGTACTGTGTTTTTGTCATTTTAATTTGCCACATCTTACTTAGCACATTCCAAAAGTAACGTTTCATAATAAATATTATAAAATATTGATTTTTCCTACCCTCTATAGGGTAGGGTTTGTTTGACGCTTTGGCTTATTTTTGTTATGCAACCCAGAACTAAACACACATTGTTTTTTGAATTGACTATTAATTAGCACCAAACAGTGGTAAAATCTTTTATTTGGTTTCCAAATACTGTATCCGTGTTTAGAAACATTAGATAAGCTTGTACAATATATATTTGTTAGGACATGTATACAGTATTTGTTTAAGCTATGTGTCAGCTAAGCAAAACTGGGCACAGCACAGCTGATAAGATTAATGAGAAAATATTGAGAAAATATTTCTTAATGCAAACCAAACCAATTGCAATAAATTTAACAATTGCTGGGTTTCAGATGACGTAGCAGTGACGTCACAGAATGCAGATGCGGGGCAAGAAGTAAACGCAGCCGTTTCCTTCTGTTGCTGATTCAGCATCAACATGCCTAAATTCTGTGCCGTTTACGGTTGTTGCAACCGCTCTAATCGAGAGATAGATAAAAGTTATTTTCGTGTTCCGAAAGTAGTATGCTACAAGGGGATTAATTTAAAAAAACTTACAGAAAAAAGACGACAAACGTGGATTACAACCTACGGCTAAAAACAGGAGGTGCAGAAACTGACGAGAGTCTGCAGCGACCACTTTGTAACAGGTAAGGGTCGTATCGTTTAAATCATATTTTCAGATATTTTATTGGACAGTAACTAGAAAGACAGGTAAGATATGTTATGCCCTAGCTTGTGTAGTGGTTCAACACTTGGTTGTTCCCAGAAAAAATCCGATTAGAATGCTAATGTTGTTAGCGGTTAGCTTAGTGCTAGGAAAGGCATTTACGTGTTTTACTTTAAAGTGGTGTCTTATATTTAGGTTGTCCGAGTGCAGCAGGTGATGTACATTCCCAAGACTGGGCCCCCACTGTTAACCTGGGGTACCAAAGAAGTAACGAGTGGCCACAAACAGAAGCATCCCTCCGGCGCAGGGAAAGAGCTAAGGCCTGGAAGCTTCTCTGCACTGAGGAGGCCAACAGTCTGGAAGATGAGCTCTGTGAAGAAAGCTTACCAGCCCCTGAAAACGAACGATTCAAAGGTAAAATAATAATAAATAAAAATACTATTTATTTATTTATAGAATTTCTGAACGTAATTTTTAATAATTAAATATTTGCAGATGCAGAATGCCAGACGGATCTAAGCATGGTTGACCTCACAAAGCTGGAGGATGCAGTGAAAGGCTACACAACTGAGATCTGCGACCTTAAGGAAAAAGTCTCAGTGACTAAATTTACTCCTGAAACCTTCCAGAACAACGATAAAACAAAGTTTTATACGGGACTGCCCAACTTTTTAGTTTTGATGCAAATTTTTCAGCTCTGTGAACCTTATACATCAGCATGTCATCACTGTCAGCACTCTCCAAATTTGAGCAATTTATTATGATACTTATGCATCTCAGATTACATCTGCAGCTTCAAGACCTTGCCTATAGATTTAATGTGTCAAAAGCCACTGTGTCTCGAATTTGTTTTAGAACGATTCATGTTCTCCATGAAAGATTACAATTCTTAATAGTGGCCTGAGCGACAAGTAATTCAATCAACTATATTTATATAAATATTTTAAGTTTAAATGATTATACATGTATTTATCATTTAAAGTAAATCAAAAGTAAATTAAATCACTAATACTGTTACAGACCATATTTGTACATGTTAATTGTTCATGAAGACAAAAAAAAATTTACCCAATAAGGTTGAATATTTTTAATTTATTCAATGAACTCCATAACCAATCTTTGTGAATATTGGTCAGTTAAAATGACATGAGTTTTGCTATTGAAATAAAAACATTTTTCTGAAGTAGACTCATTTTGCAACATTTGTGACATATGACATTTGTATGTGCTGTTATTTAACATATTAGAACACCTTTGAAATTCACAAGCTAATCTCATATTGATTTAAATATATCATTTGATTTAACATACTTAACTTTTCAATTAAGATTATTGTAAATAAAAAACAGCTGTCATGACATGTAACAACATCACATGACCCTTCTGCAGAGTGCTTGCTACAGGTGTAGCTGAAACATGTTATGGTAGTGACAAATGTTTTTGGGGAAAAAAAGAGCAACTGTTTAAATTTGTATAAACTTTTCAAACTCCTTTCATCAACTACTCCAAATAACATTCTTGATTCTTAGATTGGTTAGTCACGTGTGGATTTCTGTCCCAGGATTTCAGGTAGGATGCAATGTGTAAAATAGTGCTGAATTTTGGGAACTGCTGTTTCCCACAGCTGGTCATCTGGCAGAATTCTTTCCACATAAATATCATTTTCACTCCATACTACAAAATCACAATATTGTACATCCACAATGTGAATCTGATCCTGGAGCTGATGGTAATAAGGATGGTTCCTATCCAGTTGTACAGAATCTCCAACCTTGACGAGACGACGAGACAAAAACCAGGCTGTCCAGCACACATCCTCAGACCGACTTCATGCTGTTTGCTCTGTGGGCACTGAAGGACAAGACAATGAAACTTAGACATAAAAAATAAATACGGTAGTCTCCAAAACATTTCAATATGATACGTTTTTAAAGATTGTGTTTCACTCATTTCACTATCCAACACCAATGTTAGAAAATGAGACTATATTTATGTCTCTGTCAACCAGGTGTGTTCCACAGGTAAGAATGTATTAATCTGGACTAAGTTTTAAAAGGTGATGGAAAGGTCACACATTTTTTAACTGGAAACAAGGCAACATCCCACAAACTGCAAGACCATCCCCAAAACTACGGCTACATGCTGTGAAATATGCAAACAACAAAGATTTGAGTAAAAAATTATAGTTGTAACATTCATACTGTGAGGTGCGCAAAGTCTGCAGTGCAGTACCCTAATGCATGCTCAATAATCCAGGTAGAAAAATCTAAAAAAGCTAAGTCTGCAGTGCAGTAGTCCAAACCTTTTGAGAAATAAATTTTACCTTGATTTCACACACCCTGGCTCCATGACAGTCACATGAAACGACTCCATCTGGTGAGGCTCCCATGTATGGCCACCTTGAGTTTAACCAGCTAGTATCTGAAGTTACAAAGAAGATACGATCACCTTGATGATACTGTATTATCAAAACAAAAAAAATCATAATATTTTCAGTACATTAACTTACCTTTTTAATGGAGTTACTGTAGATCTCTGACCTACAGTGTAGAAATGCATATGACTCAACGTTAACACATACAACTCCAGCACGAATTTGGCTTTACAGAAGCTAAATATATTATTTTTAAGTAGATCCACGCACATAGAAATAACAGGGGGCTAACTAAACTTGTTGTTAGCATTAGCGATAGCGTAGTTAGCATAGGCTAATTACTAAATAAATAATACATCTCACTACTCACCCGGGCAGAAACAAGTCGACAACCATTTAAAGCTTCTTTTGATCCTAAATGGTTAACCCAAAACTCGTCCTCGCCAGTTTATTTAGGGCTTTGGC
Source organism: Garcialebias charrua (assembly GCA_038048925.1). NCBI lineage: Eukaryota > Metazoa > Chordata > Actinopteri > Cyprinodontiformes > Rivulidae > Garcialebias > Garcialebias charrua. The sequence continues at coordinate 18,653 of JBBPBX010031822.1, read as the reverse complement.
ATACTTGCTGTAATCCATTCTGCTGTGTTTTGAACTGGGGAAAATCACTTCCTGCCCCGCATCTGAATTTCGCGCCACTTCCGGGTCACGTGATTGCAACCCAGCAATACATGTACTGTGTATCCTTTAAAATGTTCTTTTCAGATAACTGTGATGACTCAAAGCACCCAGCAGCCACACAGAGTAATTGCAGCCAGGATTACTTTAACCCAAGAAGATGATGCAGTCTCGGCCAGAGCTTCATCTCCTGAGACCTGCATCCACGACAATGTTGGTACAGCCGAGACCCTGGTGTTCGTTTCTGGCTGGAAGGTGGGGCATCCTGAAGGTGGTTGGGACTCCTCGTTCTGCTGTCCACTGCGTCCAAACAGAGGAGCTGGGGTGGTGTCCCATGTGTTTTCAGAACCTTTTGTTGTTTTGAAGTAACTTACTGTTAATAAAATGAATCATAGACAACTAGTTTTTGTAATCAATTTGTTTATTTATTTTTTCCCTCATGCATGAGGACAAATCTGGGACACGATGCAGCGGTCGACTTCCCTCACTCCATCCCGACCCTGGATATTTGCAGTCCTGAAAAGAGAAAAGATCAAAAGTTTAATCTGAGTAAATGTAACATTTTAATGGAGAAAGATGTTGATTCAAAATTTCACAGTGTCAACAAATCCCCAAAATGTTGGGACAGGTAGCAATGAACAAATAAACAAGAATTAATGTTGCATAAACTTTTTTAAAACTTTTTTTATATAAATGTCCGCCATAATAAAAGTAATAAATAAAATAATAAAAACATAATTAATAATATTAATACCTGCAGACAGAGGGTAGGGTACAAAAGTAATAAATAAAACATGAATACATGTACCTGGTGAATCAGCTCTCATATGTCACCTCCAAAGTGACATGTCTACACGTCTCCTTGATGCTTGATGTCTGTGAAGCACGGCTCAGATTGGATGTGGAACGCCTCATGGAAATAAAAAAAGAACAACACATTTTAATCACCTTACAAACAAGCATACTGTACTTGTTTTCACTTTGTTGATCTGTTAAACAGATGACCCAGTGCAAAATAAATACTGCTGCCCATGATACTCATTCACAAGTACACATTATTTTATAAATACCTTTGATGCACAACATTATTATTTGCAGCAAAAGTACACCGTGTCTAAAACATCGTACTGTAACTAGTACAACAGCTAAAATTAGCGCCAGCTAGTCTCCATTGTTTTTTTATGTCACGGTCTTCTTTATCAGAGTTCATAAGAGTTCACACACTCTGCGGTGTTCATAAGAAACACTAGATTTTGAGCATTTAAACACAACCACAAACTAACGTTGATCAGCAACAGATAAAAACGCCACGACCTTGTGGGGCCACACCGAAGCAAGGCTGCAGGTCACAAACACAGCACATGAAGAAACACGTCATGTACTCAAAAGATAAATTATGGAATGAAAGGTGTAAAATGGTACTCACCTCCAAACGGATTGTAACCTGATGGTGTAAGGGTGGGTGAACATCAGTTTGAAGAGCTTTCTTGGAACATCGTGGCTCTTCTATGCTAATGCTATGTTGCTAATCGCTAATCCAACCCCTGAACTCTGGAGGGGGAGTGACCTGGGAGTGACCTTCTCGGGGGAGTGGCTCCACTTTTATACACAGGCAGCAGCGGATGTGACGAAATTGGGCGAAAATTAATGACTGTGCGAATCGTAAACTAATGAGAAAATCAGGGTGCAATACCACAGTTCAACCCATAGGACTACAGATACTCGTTTTTAGACCAAATATTGCCGATTTTAACTAATACGCACAAATACATGAAAAATAACTCAAAAATAGTGCTCAGAAACATTTTAAACACATTCTAGGGAGTTTATCAGCTAAAAAAAGTTAAATTTGGGTTTAGTTTCACTTTAACACAAAAAACTTTCTCACACATTACCACTCAACACAAAGTTTTTAACACTGGACTCTGTGTCATCAAACGGGTTATTCACTAAACTCTCGGTCATGTGTTCATTCAGTTTGCACTACTTCTCATATTTGCACTAATGTTTGTATTACATTACTGCCTATAGTCATACTACTGTTTACATTCACTGTTTACATTTATTAATACTGTTTACATTTATTACTACTGCTTTACATTTATTACTACTGTTTACATTTACACTACTTTTATCTACACTACTGCAGATACATATACAGCATTCTCTGACTAGCCTTATCTAAGGATGCCAAATGTGCCTTATGTGCCTTACTGCATATGCCACTTTGCCTCTGAAACCGGGATAAATGCAGCACACGAAGCTTCAAATAGAAGGGGTTCTTTATTCTCAAAAATAAACTATTCCCTCTGAGTTATGTATAAAAAAAAACAAGAGAAAGTCCGTGTTTCGAACGGCAGCAAGCCTTAGCTTCAAATAAAATGGCGGACCGACAACACGGTTAGCACCCAACAGAGTAGCATGCAGCTGCACGTAACAGCTGAAATCTAACAGCGTGAAAGCTACTGCATAACAAACGGCAGCGGCACTCTACGAGAGAAAACAAACAGAAATAAAACATTAGCATCGTCTCTATAGCTTCATTCACGGAAGATAACAGAAATAAAACATTAGCATCGTCTCTATAGCTTCATTCACGGAAGATAATTCAGTTCCAACAATTACCGAACACTTGGATTCTCTTTTCACGTGGCCAGAGTTGTCTCCTTCACCAAGTCTCAGATAAAATGTCCTTCTCTTCCGTTTTTACCAGTCCGTGCTACCGTACATAAACAAAGGGTTTTTTCTCTATTTCCGGTCCTTTTAGACCTCTCTGTACCAACAGCACCACATGCTGACAAAAACAAGAATTACAACCATAGGTGAAATTAAAGCAAAACATGGTTTTTAAAATACATTTGACATGTACCCATTTTTCACCTGGTTACATTCTCCCCTGCTTAAATGTCATCGTCCTCGGTGACAAAGCAACTGCTTTTTACCTCTTTTAAAGCTTCTCTAAAAAAAACACAGAACCTAAGCTTGCAATAATCTGTGAAGCCATTTATGAGTTCATTTCTGGCCCCAACACTGACCTAGGTTGGTGATGTGGGTTTGGGTGTTTCCCTACATTCACTCTTCTACTCCTGCGGGGAGCAGGTGTGTGAGCTTGTCTAACGCCAGGAGGAGACACTGGAATCTCACCCAGTTGGTCAATATCGCATGCTTCATTGTCAACATGCTCAGTCTCCCTCTGTTCAATCACAGGAAGTTCACATTCGGAAGTCAACGGAGTCTCTGCTCGCTTCTGAACACTTTCACCACTAGGACAATTTTCTACACCTGAACCAGGATTTAAGTCAAAAGAAACCTCTTCAATGACTATACCCCCATCATACTCATCAGATGAGGCAGTGTGTGATTCAGTAGTATTTGTCTGTTTGGCTACAGTGTTCTCACTGTGTCCCTGGTTTGTGTCTGGCACATGGACACATGACCTGATGTCAGCCCTGTTAACCGTTTTTGTAGGCCCTCCCTCTGCAGGTCGTACTATGCAAGTTGTGCCTACTACGTCTACGAGTTGGTAAACAACTGGACTCCATGCATCCTGAATTTTGTTACGACCAGCTGGTCTGTGTCTCAGGTAAACATACTCTCCAACCTCAATCGAAGGACAGTACACTTTGTGACTATGCCGAGCAACGCGTTTCGCAGCTTTCTGCTCTGCATACTCTTTTGCTCTTTCATGTGCCTCTTTGAGTCTTTGCTGGTGCACAGCAAGCCAATCAAGATTTTTATCAGGAGAACTTTCATGCGCAAGCAATGCATCAACAGGAAGATGTGGTTCTACTCCATAGAGCAAGAAGTAAGGGGAATATCCGGTAGTCGCATGTGGAGTAACATTGTACGCATAAACCAGCTCAGGTAAATGTTCAGGCCAACGCCTCTTTTTGTCAGGTGGAAGGGTGCGCAACAGTTCATGCAGAGTGCGGTTAAAACGCTCACACTGGGCATTTCCTGTCGGGTGATGGGGTGTTGTACGTGTTTTTTTCACACCATACATTCTACAAAGTTCAGCAATAACCTCCGATTCAAAGTTACGGCCCTGATCTGAGTGAAGACGCTCAGGTACACCGTACTTCATGAACCACTCCTTTAAGAGGACTTTGGCTGTGGTCTCTGCTTTTTGGTCACGTGTAGGGAACGCCTGGGTGAACTTTGTAAACACATCGGTAATGACTAGAACGTTCTCACGGCCATCGGAAGCTGGTTCAAGGAGTGTGAAATCTACTGCCACCACTTCTAAAGGTCGTGTTGCCAAAAAGGATTTCATTGGAGGGTGAATCTTTGGGTGAGGCATCTTTGTGAGAATACAACGCTCACAGTTCTTAACCCATCGCTCAACATCGTTATGCATCCCTACCCAGAATGCTCTCTGTCTCAACAACTGTAATGTCCTCTCTATTCCCTGATGTCCCATAGAGTCATGGACACTCTTCAGCACAGCTGCTTGTAAACAACCTGGAACAAACAACTGAAAGCACTCTCCAACACGATCATCCTTCACCACTCTGTACACCAACCCATCACGTATCTGAATGTGTTTCCATTGTTTCCACAATGATTTGGCAGCACCAGGAAGATTCTTCCTTTCTTGTGAACTTGGCGGGCTACCCCGATCCACAAACTGTTTTAGAACATTTATCACTGGATCTTGACACTGAAATGTCCGCAGCTCTTCCTTGGAGTAACCGGGAAGAGTTGGTGTAGCCTCTTTAGCATGTGAATTGGATTTATCAGTTTCTGCAGCCCTAATCTGGTTTACCTGACAACATTGGACCCCAGCTGTAACCAGCTCGGGCTCAAGGGCAGTGCCTCTACAAATCAAATTGCAAATTGCAATGCAATCATCAAACTCCTCATCATCAGTTGGTTCTGGCTCCCCTGCTAACGGGTGTCGTGACAGTGCATCAGCGGCGGCGTTACACCGACCTGGCCGGTACTGCACATCAAAGTCGAAGGCAGCTAACTGTGCTACCCATCTCTGTTCAATAGCCCCAAGTTTTGCACTTTTTAGATGACATAAGGGATTGTTGTCTGATACCACAGAGAATTTAGAACCCAGTAAGTACCCCCGAAACTTCTCTACTATTGCCCATTTAAGTGCAAGCAGCTCGAGTGGTCACAACAAGGTATAACGAGTTATTTAAAAATCACAGATAATAATGAATTAAAAAGCTTCAAACAACTTCAAGATAAATATAATTTAGAAAAACTTGACTTTTTTAGATATCTCCAATTAAGACATTATTACAATAAAAGTATAAAATTATCGGAGGAGGACAAGACAGGTATACTTAAAATATTAATAGATTCAAGCAATGGTAGACCTCCCAAAAAAATAATATCTAATTTATATTTATGTTTACAAATGGGGAGAAAACATAATACAACATATATTAAGGTTAAATGGGAAAAAGAAGCCAGGATAACAATAACAGATGATGTTTGGTTTAATATATGTAATTCTGTGATTCACACGACAAGTTCGGACCTATGGAAGGAATTTTCCTGGAAATGCATGGTACATTTTTTCATCACACCTAATATTCAAAGTAAATACTATAATGATATTGAAAAGGCAAAATGCTGGAGAAACTGTGGGAATATATATGCAGGACACTTTCATATCTTTTGGGAATGTACCAAGATCGCACCCTACTGGTCAGAAGTGATAAAAGAGATCAATACTAAAATGAACTTGAACCTGGACTGTGATTTCACTGTGGCTTTTTTGGGTAATTTGCCCTATGAACTGAAGAAATCTGATAGATATCTCCTATTAATATTATTAGCAGGTGCAAAGAAAGCTATAACTCGTAAGTGGCTTGAAGTGGAACCACCATCATGTTTGGACTGGAAGGATATAATTGAGGATATTCATGTAATGGAGCGAATGACTTTTTCATTAAGACTTGACACTGTAAAATATAACAAATACTGGAAGAAATGGAACATTCCTGGATCTTGATATCAGCTGTATAAATGTTGACTAAATGATGTAACTGCCTTTTTTGTTTTTGTTTTTTTCTTCTTTTTGCTGACCACTATTTAGTTGCTCATGTCATATAGATGCTCTACCCCCTTCCCCTCCCCCCTCTTTTTTGTTTTGTTTTGTGTGTTTGTTTTGTTTTATTTTATTTTTTTGGGAACTCTGAATGTTATTGTATATAAGTATGCTTTAAAAAGTAAAATGAAAAAGGAGAAAAAAATGGAAAAAATAAAGTTTAAAAAAAAAAAAAAAGCAGCTCGAGTTTCATGCTGCTATAGTTTTTATCATTTCGCTCTGCATTTCTCAGCCGTCTACTTGCATATGCAATGACCCGTTTCTTGTCACCTTGCTGCTGACACAAGACAGCTCCTAAACCCTGACCACTAGCATCAGTTTCCAAAATGAAAGGACAAGTGAAGTCTGCATAACCCAAAATCGGAGCAGTCACAAGCTTTTCTTTCAATGTGTCAAATGCAATTTGACTGTTGGTGTCCCATAATGCACTTAGTTTTTGACTAGCTTTGGCTGTAGTAGCAGCTCCTCGACACTGATTCACTAGGTCATGTAGTGGGGCTGCGATCTTTGAAAAGCCCTCAACATACCTTCTGTAGTAACTACATAGGCCTAGAAATGATTGGAGTTCCTTAACGGTGCCAGGCACCGGCCATTCCTTGACTGCTGCCACCTTGGAGGGATCAGTTGCGATACCCTCTGCAGAAATTTGGTGTCCAAGGAATTTTACTTCCTTCTGCAAAAAGTGACATTTTTCCCACTTCACTTTTAATCCAGTGTCTCTCAAACGTTTAAAAACTAGATCCAGCCGTTCCAAATGAGACTCAAAGCTTGGGGAGTATACTAAAATGTCATCCAGATAGACTAACATGATGTCGAATATCAGGTCACTCATAGTTGCTTGCATCAATCTTTGAAATGTTGCAGGCCCGTTACACACCCCCATGGGCATGCGTACATACTCAAACAGCCCAAAAGGCGTGGTGAAAGCCGTCTTATGTCTGTCTCGATCATCCATGGCTACTTGGTGATACCCACTGGCAAGGTCAACTGTGGAAAAGTATTTAGCACCTTTTAGCGCATCAAAACTCTCATCAATACGAGGCAATGGAAATGCGTCTTTCTTAGTTTTTAGATTTAGCTTCCTGTAGTCTACACATAAGCGTATACTGCCGTCACCTTTGCGGACTACCACAACTGGTGAGGCGTAAGCGCTTTCACTCTCCTGTATGATTCCTTTTTTCAACAGTTTAGAGATATGCTCTTGTACTTCCTGGTATTGGTTAGGAGGTATACGACGATATGGCTGTGTGACAGGTACGTCATCCGCCAGCTTGATCTCATGTTTCACCTTATCTGTGTGACCCAGATTCTCCTCATCATCTGCAAAAACATCAATGTAGCTGGACAGCAATGAGCAGAGAGCGACACGCTCTTCCTCTGCGCCCCCCATGTCAAGTCTTTCCAAAATGGCTTGCACCTTACTGTCAGTTTGCACCATGTTAGGGTCAACTGAAACCTGTTCAACACCGGCAGAGATGCGTTGAAACTTTACTTGGCATGTCTGCTCACTCTCCGCAGGATCAACCTTTGAGATCATGCCTAGCCGTGTTCGGGGGCCTAACCACACTTCCTCGGCGGAGAAGTTAACCACCTGGAGCGGAAGAACATGGCTGGTCCTTGTGACAAGTGTTGGGATAACTGCTAATCCAGATGGTAGAGGAGTGGTCACTGGTTCGATGATCAACTGAGAGGCTGCATCTAAGGTTTTAGTGTGACCTTTTACAAACACAGTGGACATCGAGGATGCAGGGATGCGTACTTTGTTTCTTCCTGCAACCCGAACTACTGCCTTTCTCTCAATGCAACCGATCTGTACCTGTTGGAAAGCTGTCCTCCACCCAGAGTCCAAGGATCCACCCAAAGTGTTGTCAAACTCTGTTGTGACTAGCTGTCTGCATCTGTGAATGACATTCATACCGATTATGCATTCTTCAGAAACAACAGGGTTCAGTGACGGCTTCAGGACCAAGAAACCACAATTTGGGATCTTTAAACTCATCGTCTCAATTTCCAGTTCAATATATCCCTGATAAGGAATGTCAAGTCCATTCGCAGCAGTTATTTTAAGCCAACTATTTGTAGCTAGCATGCTCTCATCATCACCAATATATTTTCTGAAAAAATCATCTGTCATAGTACTGACCTGGCTGCCAGTATCTAGTAAACAATGTGCTGACCTGCCATTAAGTTTTAGATCAACCACTGGACATTTTCCTATGGCACGCTCAATAATTTGTTCTCGTGTGATCTCCAGTGTAGGTGAGTCTACGACATGACCCTGCGTTACCCGACTCACTGCAACCAGGGCCTCTCGTTTCCCGACGGACTAGAAATGGGGTACTCATCAGAGTTTTTGTATCTTCTCTGGGGACACTGTTTGGCAACATGACCAGCAGTTTGGCACTTGAAACATATCGGCTTACCGTCAGGGGTAAATCTTGGACCAGTTTTGGTCTGAGATGGTGTCTGGCTACTAGGATTTTTGTTCTGAATTGTCAGCTCTTTCACAGCCTTAGTGAGTTCTGTTATCACTTTCCCTTGCTCAGTGAGCACTTTAAGAACGTCATCCATTGAGACCGACTTCTCATTAGGTCTAGTTAGATTAGTGACTTTATCTTGCTCTTTAAGAGTTTTCATCACATCCTCCAGATGCATTGGATTTTCTGTCTCTTTAACTGCACAGCACTGTGCTTCGGCTTTAACAGTACGGCAGTTATTCACGTTACTCCTAACCGTTTTTGTGCTAGGGGCTTGGTCTAAGGACCACAAGTAAGCCTCCTCACGCACCTCTATAAAAGTGGATGTAGGTTTTCCTCTTACATGTTTTCGGAGTTCTCGTTTCAGTGAGAGGTCTCTGATGCCCTCAATGAACTGGTCTCTCAACACTGCGTTCTCATTACCCATGGAATTAGGATGCTGTTTCCATACCAAACTAAAGGCCTGAGATAATGAATGTGAAAAGTCACGTATGTCTTCACCCTCCTTCTGTTTACAGTTGTAGAAGCTCTGTAAAAGTTGGGCAGCGCTACGTTTATCTCCAAATGCATCTTTTAAGTAAACAAGCAGGTCTTTTACAACATCACCATCAGCTTTGCGTAAACGCACTTCTTCCAGAGCTGGGCCTCTTAACAGCGACAGCACAAAATCAAACTGTTCGGGTGCAGATTGGTTTCTAGCAGAAATTACCCTTTCTACTTCTTCAATAAACTCATCCACACTCCTCCCATCTTTGTCAATGTCTCCACTAAATGGTGAAATGTGCCTTTCTCTGGGTACGTAGACATAAGACCTGGTAGGCTCATTATTTAGTGATGATATGACTGTCATGACTTCATCTTGCCTTCGGGCTAACTCATTTAGTTGTTGTAACACCCCAGCTTGTTCAAGTAACTGTTGTCCCTGCATCTCAATGTTTATGGAACCCTCTTGTTCAGACATGTTCTGAAATTATTATTATTATTTTTTTTTTTCAGTTCACTTAACAGTCAATGGAAGTATTAACAGTCAATATAAATATTAACAGTAAATAGAAATTTATATAGCAAAGGATAAATTGGTCGAAGTCCGGAGTCCGCCTGAGGTCCCTGGGCTGCTCCAAGACCGCTGCTGGGCGATGCTTCTCCCGCCTGGAATGCGCTCTGGTCTGACAATCGCCTCGGCTGAAATCCTTCACGACCACGCCAGCTGCAGACTGCTCAGCAACGTCCCCCCTCTGGTCTCGAAACAGATGCCTCCTCACCGACGCGATGCCCACGTCCACTCAGGTGTAGGCCACTTCTTCACCACTGCCGTTTGCTAATGCTACCGCTGCGCCGCCATATACATGCACTCGCAGAGAGAAAAAAACGAGAGACCCCACTCCTGGTACCAATATTTGAAACCGGGATAAATGCAGCACACGAAGCTTCAAATAGAAGGGGTTCTTTATTCTCAAAAATAAACTATTCCCTCTGAGTTATGTATAAAAAAAACAAGAAAAAGTCCGTGTTTCGAACGGCAGCAAGCCTTAGCTTCAAATAAAATGGCGGACCGACAACACGGTTAGCACCCAACAGAGTAGCATGCAGCTGCACGTAACAGCTGAAATCTAACAGCGTGAAAGCTACTGCATAACAAACGGCAGCGGCACTCTACGAGAGAAAACAAACAGAAATAAAACATTAGCATCGTCTCTATAGCTTCATTCACGGAAGATAACAGAAATAAAACATTAGCATCGTCTCTATAGCTTCATTCACGGAAGATAATTCAGTTCCAACAATTACCGAACACTTGGATTCTCTTTTCACGTGGCCAGAGTTGTCTCCTTCACCAAGTCTCAGATAAAATGTCCTTCTCTTCCGTTTTTACCAGTCCGTGCTACCGTACATAAACAAAGGGTTTTTTCTCTATTTCCGGTCCTTTTAGACCTCTCTGTACCAACAGCACCACATGCTGACAAAAACAAGAATTACAACCATAGGTGAAATTAAAGCAAAACATGGTTTTTAAAATACATTTGACATGTACCCATTTTTCACCTGGTTACACCTCTATACCAACATCAACTACCTCATACATGTACTGTGTACATTAACTTATATGCTGCTGTGCCACTCTTTGCAAATGTCAACGCTAGAAACTTCAGTTTATTTTATAGATTTACGTTTTTATACTTTTCATACTACTATGCAAAAACTCAGGACAGTATTACACTTTTATTATTTCATTTTATGCTTATGTTCATTGGGTGTTTGGTGTTTTAGGGGTGTTTGGTGTTTCAGTGTTGGTGTAAATTTTCATACTTTTATACTATTATGAAAAAACTCAGGACAGTGTTACACTTTTTTACTATTTTATGCTTATGTGTATTAAATGTTTTAGTGTTTAGTGTTTAGATGGTTACTGTTGCACCGAGGGACTGAGAGAAACGCAATTTCGGTCCTGTGTATGTCCTGTACATATTGCAGTTCTGACAATAAAGTTGACTTTGACTTTTGACTTTGAAATAACGAGTTGCGTTTAAAACCCTTTACAATAGTTGTGTTTATTCTAGGCAGATATTTTCCAAGAATTCACAATAAAAGAGGATCTGGTTGCTTTTCAAGTAAACCTCACTGTTGTGCTTGACTGCTTATATATCTTTGGAGGAAGCACGGCTGCAGGTAAAACTCCAATTAAAGGGCATGTTTAATGTTAGTTTTAGGGGCAGAAAAATAATATTTAGAGGTAATACGGTAATTTTGGTAATCCTCCCTGCTTTCCAAATTAATAGCAAGAGCCTTACAGCCACAGATCGGGGGTAAAACGCTGAGCCTTAAAAAAACGTGCGGTTTTGGAGTCACGTGACGTAGAAGGAGGAGGCGAAGTAGTCAGAAGTTGTTGTATTGTATATTGAATTGTATTGAAGCAAAAGGGCAAGCAGGATTTCACCAACAGAAGCGTCACGACCAACTCCGTGATTTGTAGTGCGCACTTCCGTCAGGAGGATTAAAACGACAGCGACCTGAACGAACACAGGATGTGCTTCAGAAGTAAGGACAAGATCAGGCTGAAATCCGCTGCAGTACCATCAGTTCACAGCAGTGGGACCGACAGAAGCGAGCAAGATCCACCGGGACCTGATGCAGCTGTAAACAACAATGGCGGCTGCCAGCTGCAGTCTCTCCGGAGCTCCATACCGTCCAGCAGCTCGTAAATTGGAAGTAGCCAGGGTATGTTTTTGAAGAACGTTTATTGGCAGAATATAATTTTATTAATTTTTTGGTTGAAATGGTTGAAAGTGGTTTAGGAGCTATAAATTACGATATACACTGAACTAAACCGAAGCAAGCTCGACACGGTTGCGTGTCTTAAAAAAATGAATGATATTACATTTAATTATTTCGTTTTTATTTATTTTATTTTTATACTACTTTGTTTTAATCATATAAAATAATAATATTAACTTACCCAAGCTTTATCATACTCACGCACAGTTCTTCTCAGCAACAGCTCATTGCAGCTCCACACTGTCACACCTGCAGCCTCTGTCCTCCCTCCCACACATATTTGAGGGCATAGACTTTATTCCATTTAATAAATTAATAATACAATATGACATTGATAATAAATATTTCCTACAATACCAACAAATTAAGTCAATTGTAAAAAAGAAATTTAAGCTTAATAAAACATTGTTGGAAACACCAACATGTGTGTTAGAGTTTATTAATTTTCAACCACCCAAATTATTATCTAAAATATACAAAAAACTGTCTAGAATCGATGACTCGATAACACTACCTGTTGAAAAATGGGAGTCAGATTTATCAATCAACTTTGAACAAAAAATTTGGTCTCAGGTATGTTCAAATACTTTTAAATTGACTAGAATCTCCAATTTACAATTAATACAATATAAGGTTCTCTATAGAGTACATTATACAGGTCAGCGAATGTTTAAGATGGGTTTTACACCATCTAACAACTGCTCACAGTGCATAAGTAATATACCCGATGATTATATTCACGCACTCTGGTTCTGTCCACCCGTTCAGAGGTTCTGGGTACAGGTATGTGAAGACTTGTCTAAGTGTTTGAAATTTAATATCCTCTCTCTCCATCTGTTTGCTTATTGGGTATCTTTGATGATGTTATACTAGAAAAAAATGCATCCAATATGCTTTTCACTGCCTTATGCATCGCAAAGAAAACCATACTCGTAAATTGGAAAAATAAAAATAATCTTAGCATTAATCAGTATAAAAATCTTCTGTTAGATCATATTAGTCTTGAAACGGCATCTGCCGACACATTGGATCAATATATTTGGCATTCTTTGATCGGCTCCGTTACGTAGTGAGGGTGGGGGTAGGGCTGGGCGATATGGACAAAAATTCATATCTCGATATTGTTGTGATATATCGCGATATACGATATATATCTCGATATAATTTTCTTTCCATAAAAGAATAACAAAAATATATTTCTGAGTCAAAGCTTTGTCCCAGTTGTCACACAGCAACATTTATTAACAAACAGCTGTAACTCTACAAAATAAATGTCTAAAAAATGAACTATTTTATACATTACTTTATTTTTTAGACATTTATTTACACCTATTAAATAATAGTCCTCTTCAGCTGAGGGCAGCTGTGTCATTGCCTCTGATGTGTGTCCCATCAGTGTATGAATGTGATAAAAGTACTGATTATTCTTTGTACAGTTCTAGCAGAGTGCTGTATAAATGGGTAAATGAGGACACAGATTGTGTTTTAAAGAGCTTTGAGTCTATTGATAAGATAGAAAGGTGCTTTCACTTTAGTCAGTGTTTGTGAACTGCAGTAAATGTGAGCCTCTGTGGTATAATATATTTGATATACTGTATCCGGTTTTATTGTGAAAGGGTCAGGGGGTTGTTTCCGGGTTCACGAAAGACGTTCTCTTAAAGTGCGACTAAACCCCTGTGGATCGGTAACTCCTCCTTCCAAAATCTCCCTGAAAATGGGCGTGTTGAGAGACAAGGAGGGGTGGAGGTAGAGTTGTGCTTTTGTTCACGCCTCCACCTGCAACAACCTAAAACAAATTAAACCTCTAGCCAACAACATACACCAAGCAACAACAAAGAATAAACATGTAGATGTATTTATCTATTCCACCCATTCCATCCAAAACCAAAGGCCTAAAAAAATGAAAATGAAAAGAAAAATAAAACCGCTTGTCAGGAGTGAAATGCAGCATTTCCATATAAGGTATGCACTTCTCATCTCTGCAGGGGATTGGCTCTGCTTGAACCACCTGTGTGACATCACACATGAGCAGACATGTCACACATGAGCGTTTGCACAAATAAGAAAATTAAGGTGTAATCCACCAGTTCAACCCATAGAACTACCGTAAACACATTTTTAGACCAAATATTGCCAAATATTGCCAATTTACACAGATATGCACAATTATGTGAGAATAAACACAGCCATAGTGCTAGATAACATTTTAAACACATTCTAGGGAGTTTATCAGCTAAAAAAAGTTAATTTGGGGTTTAGTCGCACTTTAAGTTGCTCTAAAGTGTCGCATTGAATCCTTGTGTAAAAACACGACAGCCTCCACTCAGAAACGTGAACAGAGGCGGAGACATTATTAAATCAGCAGTTTATCATATAGCGCCAAAGACACGGTCAGTCTCAGCTGTGGAAGAAGGTGGTTAAAGCGTTAGCCATCTTGTTAGCCGCTAAGGACCGTTTCTTTGGCGATGTGATGAGCTGCTGATTTATTAATGTCTCCACGTCCTTCTGCTCCTCTCATGAAAGCGCTGCAGTGCGCGCACGACTAAATGAGCTCAGACCCGTGGTTTGTTTAATGAAGCAGGAGGCTGTAAAAAAAAAACTCGGTTCTGCCGTTTCACGCTCCACTCCGCTGTTTAAATGGTGAAAAAGATTCGTAGATCCGAGCCTTCGTCGGGATTATTTTCAGCATCGTCTACAAAAATATTTTTTCTGCCCTCATCTGACCATTTAAATCCAAACTAGCTCAGGAAAAACATTGTTTTTCCCCCTCAGCAGCTGCGTCGCGGCTCTTCATATCTGCCGTGTTTACTTCTTGTTGTGCTGAAAGTCTCCGCGGCTCCGCCCTCCTGCAGCCTGCAGGAAGGAGGGGCTGGGTCTGTGCTGCTCAGTGAGGGAGAAGGAGGGGGGCGAGTGGGAGAAAACAGACAGACGGTGGATTCTCGATATAAACGATATAGTCTCGTCTTATATCTCTTTAGAAAAAATCTCGATATTTTAAAAATATCGATATATCGCCCAGCCCTAGGTGGGGGGTCTGGGATCTGGCCTTGTGGGGCATTGGGGTTGGTGGGGGGGAGGTTGGGGTTTGGGCACCGGGGGGTTGGGGCTGCTTGGGCGGGGAGGACCCTGCCTTCGACCTGGGGAGGACCGGGGGGGTTCTGGGGGATGTCTGCTGGGGGCTGCATGCGGGCCCTCGGGTGGTCGGTGGCGGCGGTCATGGGTCACCGATCGGTGACCCGGCTGTGCTGGGGTGGTTTCGGGGGGCGCCGGGAGCTTGGGACTCTGGGGGCGTGTCGTCCCCGGGATTGGACCTGGTGGGGATCGGGGGTCTTGGGCTCTGGCGGGCGGGTCGCCGGGCCATGGGCTGGCTGGCGCTCTGGTGCCCGACTCTGGCCGGGGGCCCTCGGCTCGCTGGTGGGTTGGGGGTTCATGTGCTGGGGGGTTGGGTGTCTGGGGGCGTGACTGGTGACCAATGGGAGGGGGCAGGTAAACCCAGCCTGGGTGTCTAATGTGTTATGTGTTCTGAAAGTTGTTAATATGAAGGGTGGGTGTAGTATTTCTTCTGGGGTGGGGACTAGGTGGATGTCCTTGATGATGGTCTTGGACTATGCTTGCCCGGTGTGCGGGCCCTGGTTGGGGCCTGTTCTCAGTACTGTACTTCCTTGCTCTGTCGGCGGTTGGGCGGGCGCTCTTGGCCATGTCGTCCATGTGGGATATTGTGTCTTCTTGGGCGGCGGGCTGACTGCGGTTCGCAGGGGTCGTGGCGGGCCCTGGTGGGTGTGGGCTGTTGGTTCTGCTGTTGGCGGCCCTCGGGACCGTGTCCCTCTCTGGTCTTGACCCAATGACCTGGCGGTCGGAGAGGTGTTTCTTTTGCCTCGCTCCTTGGGTGGACCTTGGCGAACTGGGGGGGGGGGGGTTCGCAGGGTCAGCGGGGGAGCTTACTCGCTGCGGGAGCATTGTTCCTGCAGATATTTTCTCCCCATCCCTCACCACGCACCTCCGCCCTCTTCATCCTAAATTAATACATGTAGGGAATTTGGGTCTCGGTGTGCTACAACGGTTTTACATCTCTGTTGTTCAGAACCACCTGGGACTCAATTTTATATACACTTTAGACAGTCATTCATAAACATCCTCATAAAAGTCACATATAGGGAATAGAATGAGCACTACGGTTATGGGTGGCGGGATGACATCACTCTCGCCCCCATGCCTAAGCTCACTCAACAATATGCATTTAGACAGTTAGGGCCTGGGTTAGAGTTGGAGTGGAGGGGAAACTGGTATAATGCCAGCCTTTGCTCTTGCTCTTTCCTTTTTAAGTACACTTTACAACAACACTCACCAACAGTGCATTTGGGGACGGGGGTGTGTGTGTCGGGGTCTTGATTTGTTGATTTCAATTTATTTATTTATGTATTTATTTATATTTATATATATTATTTATTTATTTTTCTATTACCCCCCTTGGTTGCCTGGTGGACATTCTGGAGGTGGGCCGTCAGGGGTTGTCCTGGGATGTGGGAGGTTCGGGACCTGGGGGTTCGCAGTGGGCGGGGCTGACTGTGCGCTCCCTCTGGGGCTGCTTGGACTCGGGTGTCCTGTCCTGTCGGCAGAGCGAGGGGTGGTCCGAATCTTGGATGTCTGCTACTCTCCACTAGAGGGTGACACGGGAGTGAATTTCTACTCCTGTCCCGTCCCACTCCCACAGAAAATAATCCTGTCCCGTCCCACTCCCAGGCTTGAGTAAAAAATTAATTCCTGTCCCGTCCCACTCCTGGTGCAATGACTCCCACTCCCATCCCGCTCCCATTCAAAATGACTCCCGCTCCTGTACCGCTCCCATCTTTTCTTCCTAATTTACTCGTAAGCAATACAATTAATTTGATTTAATCTTCACCACAATGTTTTTAAGATTAGGCTACTTTGTGTTTTGCAGTTTGATTTAAATAGATATAGCAACAGAAACAGTTCATCTGTGGCAGTAGAGGGAGGCATTTTTTGCCTTAATGTAAACAAAAAAAAAAATTAAATCACTAAAGAGCACAAAACGTAGTACATGGCCTGTGATCTCTATAGATTTTCCTGCAGAGGACCACCTTAAGGCCGAGATACAGTGAAGCAGACTCCGTATACGCGCGTATACGCCCGTATACGCGCGTATACGGAGCCTCTGCTACAGCCCGGCTGATGTTCTCGCGTAGATTCTCGTGTTTTCGCTCCAAATTCTACGTCATTTCCTCCGTACCGTCACTTCCGATCGTCACTTCCGCTAGTTTTTCGCTCCACGGAGAGGACTCAACTGAGCTCGCTGATTGGTCACTTTGACACGCCTACTGAAATGATTGACAGATTTCAGTCAGCTCAAAGTGAAACCTATCGTGAGCAGCTCGCTCAGACTTCTGCGGTGTTCTGATACGGTCTTTCTACTATATATGTTATAAAAAGTTCTCTCAGAAATAAAAATAATAACAGGGAGTGCTTTTCCTGCAGCCCACAGCCCACCACAGCCCACCAGGGAATATATAAAACATCGCGCACCCAGGTAGGACCTGAATTCATTCATTTCATTCATCGAGTGAACGGAGGAAGAAGCGGTTACTTGACTTTAGGCAAAAAAACAAAAGAAAAGGCCCGATCAGCGATAAAAAAGAGGAATTTATTTCATTTGTGTAACATACAAAACAGTCCGGAGCCGGGGAAGTTTAGGTCAGACACCGCGCATCGCGTATGCGAATCGCGTATGCGTAGTAAAAAAATACCTTTGCGCGTACTTGCCCTGAGGGGCTACGCGGGGCTACGCTGCGTACGGGGCATACGTACGCTGCGTATTGGCGTATCGTGAGGACGCGCGAGTGTATCTCGCCCTTTAGTCTCTGTTTTTAGCTCATTTGGAGGTCAGTTAATTGAATAAACCACAACATAGAATGTTGCATTTTACTCATTTATTGAGAAATTTCCTTAAAACAGTGACATTACTTTTATGTTTTCATTTTATCAACAAAAATACTGCACAAAACTTGTAAACAAAAGTGCATAAAGGCATTACTTTCACAATCCAGATACCTCTCCGCTCGTCTTTACTCCCTCCATTGCTGCTACTCTTTGAATTCCGGCGAAAGCAGTGGCCTGGGTCATGTAGTTCTTTTAACTTGCGTTACAGTGCAAGCTGGTGGAAAGAGAACTACAAAATGGCGACGTTCCATGTTTTTTTTTTGTCACGACATATTTCCCGCTCCCGTCTGCTCCCGTTAACTTTCGATCCTGTACCGTCCCAATCCCGTGAATAACAGTTAAGTCGATTCCCATCCCACAGGAATCCCGTGGGAATCCCGTGACCCGTGGGATTCCCGAAAAAATGTCAGCCTCTACTCTCCACCCCAGAATGAATGGGCTACTTCCTGGGTTTGGATGTGGGCTGCCCCATGTAGGGGGCAGGCACATGTCTTGGACCTAGGGAGTATAGAGTGTGCATCGGGATTATGAATGGAACGTGTTGTTATTGTTTGTCTTTCTGCAACTGAGGATGAGGGTGGGTCTGAATGAATATGTCTGTGTATGAATGTTTAAGTGTCAGGCTGGGACTTGGTCTGCCCCCTCTCTGATACTTCTGTCTGTGGCTACTTAGTGTCGCGCTCCTACCACGTGGCCCCCTGGTGGGTGTTCCTTGCCTACGGGCGTGCTTAGGGCCCTCCCTATCTGGGGCTGGGCGCTTGGGCGTTTGTCGGCTCGGCCTGGTGGCTGCCTGGTGGGGCTCGTGTCCTCTGGTCCGGTCGGGT